>JAJIZL010026786.1:82316-107674 GCA_023969395.1 Amblyomma maculatum | reverse complement strand
TAGAGACCAAATTGCCAACCTTCGCTGGATCATGGAAAAAGCAAGAGTTCCAGAAACCAATCTACTTCTGCTTTATTGAGTATGCGAAAGCGTTTGACTGTGTAGATCACAGTAGATTGTGGCTAACTCTCCAAGAGATGGAGGTTCCAATTCACCTCATTTGTCTCCTCAGGCCTATATGCAGAGTGCATCATGAGGAAGGCCGGTCTGGACGAGTCTTGTGTTGGAGCGAAGATTGCTGGAAAACATATCAACAACCTTAGGTATGCGGATGATACCACTTTAATGGCAGAAAGTGAAGTGGAACTCAAGGGACTTCTAATGCGCGGACAAGAAGAGAGTGAGAAGTTCGGGGCTAAACTGAACATTAAAAATACAAAGATCATGGCGTCTTGCCCTATCAAGTCCTGGAGCATCAAGGGACAAGAAGTGGAAGCTGTGACAGATTTTCTCTTCTTGGGCTCCAAGATTACCCCGGAAGGAGACTGCAGCCATGGAATTAGGAGACGCCTGCTTCTGGGAAAGAGAGCCATGGTTAGCCTTGACCGCTTAGTAAAGAGCAGAGACATTAGTCTGTCAACCAAGGTCCGCATAACTCGTGCTATGGGCTTTCTAGTTGTGATGCATGGATGCGAGAGTTGGACTGTGAAGAAGGCTGACCGCCGGAAAATTGACGCGTTTGAATTGTTGTGCTGGTGGAGACTCTTGAGAATTCCTTGGACTGCCAGAAGGTCAAGTCAGTCGATATTGTCGACCATAAACCCTAACTGCTCATTGGAGGGTCAAATTCTAAAGTTAAAGCTCAGATACTTTGGTCATTTGATGCTCTAATGTTTTTCAAATTATACTGAATTACGAGACAATTGCTGATGTGACTCCGGTGTGGCTTTGCTTCCTCTGTTTTAGTCTCATTCAGGGAGCATTTGTTTCTCACGTTAATAAGGTGAGTCATCATCACATTTAGACAAGTCAATCTCATTAGCATGAACGTTTGCATTGTTCATCATCATCATTATTATACCCTTAAAGGCCCCGGGTGGGGTATTACGTAAGGGGGGGGGGGGAGGTGGTAACACATAAAGATAACAATCGTCCATGGTCTAAACATTGTTACTCGGGTTTGATGTGATAAATTCTTGAAATATGAATTTTTGCAGTTTTTTCGGTGACTCTAATGTGACATCACTGCTTTTTGCAAGTCGCGCGTGACATTGCTTGATTTGTCGAGTCACTAGGGTGAGAAGCCATTCCTCCGTTCGTGATGTCCTGAGACACCTTTTACACATATTTGTCATGAAATTATTTTGTGACGCCCCCGTTTTTAGCAAGTCAACCTGGATCGTGTGGCATATCCTTCTCACGTGACTCTGGCGTGATATCAATTCTCCAATGTTTTTCTTTAACGTGACAGTTCTTTGCGACATGAGATTAATGTGTTTAATGCCTCAAACCGACACAAGCTATGAGAGACGCGATAGTGTAGAACTCTGCAAACTTCGACCACATGGCGCTCCTGAAATTCATCCATCGCACAGCTCGAGCCCGCATCCCTAGGCTCAATAGTAGAGCGCCGAAACCACTGCGGTGGCGTCTTTTTCACATTGATACGGGGTGAAAAGCAAAGAAGACGGCATGACATGGTGACAGGATGAACGATGATTTTTTGGCTGGCCTAGCACGAGGGCTTCTCTTGCGCCACTGCCAATCTTCTGCGCAACACTTCCCGGGGCCACCGAGCGATCGTCCCGATCGGTTCGATTAAGTCTATGGTGACGTGATGGTGTAGATGTTCAAGAAAAGATAAAAGAGAATGATGCGCTTGCCACCACGATGACAATGAACACGATTATGCTTGGGTGATCCGCCTCCCCTGGAGCTTTTCAGCCATCCGTCACCACATTCCATGGGACCGATTGCTCGAGGTCGCGTCGGGCAGCTGGGCATGGGTTGCGTGTACATGTCTGTTTTTTTTGGGTCCTTCGGGTCTTTCGGGTCCTTTGTCTCGATTTTGGTTGGTCTCTCTGTTCCCCTTTGTCTTCAGATCCGTGCTGAGGGCTGCGCAGCGGTTGTTGGTCTGATTTGGGCAGGAAGGGCTGGGGCGAAGCTGCTCGGCAGTGTCCGAGGGCTCTCGGTCGATTGTCCTGGCTTACAGATGGCGTTGATGCTTCAAGGCGAGGATGGGGATAACGTACGCCGCGCTTCCAACCACAATGTACGTGGTCACAAGCAAATAAGACGGCACAACATGGCGACAGGATGAGCGATGATTTATTGGCTGGCCTAGCGCGAGGGCTCCTCTCGCGCCACTGCCGATCTTCTTCGCAAAATATGAACAAAACAGGATAAATCGCAATTTGGCAAGTAATCTTAAATAATTACGTGGCACTTTATTCATGAGTTATCCATGCCATAATGTGATTGATATTGCAACGTGCCTAGCACCGCGCGGCCGCCGCGCTAGGCCACATTGATAACAAAGCGGTTATTGGCGCATGATGAGCGCTCGCACTAGACTGTGTTCGAGGATTAAACATAATGCTTGCTCTTAAATCTGCCTTTATGTCCCTGTACGTCTCCATGACTATACGCTTACAGCTATGTCTGTGGAGTTTGGCTCAGGACACTGGAGAAGGTGCTATCAATGCTTCATTATGTGGCAGGCAACGTGACCCACCTGCCTCTCTTAACCACCCCTGTACATCGTACAAGCTATAGGCTCCGAGGCTTGTAATCCGAGTTCTTTCTTCTTGAGGACGCCCCTGCAGGCAGACTCAGCGGTCATGACGATGCCATCACCTGAGAAGACTGCAAGTGCTCCTTTCGCCGCTACCGCCTACCTTGCACTTCAAAACATTGGACATCAAAGTAATTCCAGGGTGACAAATTTGTGGATGCCGAGAACTGCTTGGCTCAGTTCGAACAAGTTGCGGCATTCAGCTGGGATTGCATTGAACAAAAGTGGAACCTGTGCAGCTCATTAGTACATACACCAACAGTTACCGACAGGAAAAGCAGAACGTGCCCTGAAATCGGTCGTCGAACTCCTGACTGAGAGAGTACCAATGTATGTCAGGAATGCGATGTGTCTGCTGTCGCGCAGACACTCTAAAGCCAGAAGACAATTAGCTGCGGCACCTGATGCGCGGAGGGAAAGAAAAGTTGTTTTGTTGCCTCTACCCCAATCCGCCCACCACCGTCGAGCCATTTCTGACCGACGTTTTTCTCAGCTAAAAAGAGCAGCAGCAGCTCTCCAGCAAGTATGCCTGTTCAATGCCAAATGTGGTCACGCTATCCACTAATATGTGACTAGATTTTAATGATCCAAATAATCAGAGCCGTCTTCAAGAACTAATCCACTCTATGGTCCGCAAGGAAATCCAGGAGCTTCTGGATCTTTTTCCGTGCTTTGAATTCCCGAAGTAGTTTAACCCACTAGGAAGTCAAGTACGAACTCAGGATACCAGTCGTTCCTGACTGACCACTGGCACCTATCTAGCTGGTGAACTATGCGGATATATTGCGCCGCCCTATTCCACTTCTTGGTCAAACGATGTTCACTCTTCCCGTGTTTCCGGCGCACGCGCCTCAACCGGTTCCCTACTGGGCGAAGCGTCATCAGGCGCCAGAGAGATTTGACCTTTTTCGGTCGTCATCGCTGGTTTCTCTGCTCCTACTGTGGCGAGGCAGGTCACCTCCACCGGCGATACCCTTGCCGCTAACTCTGACTGCGTGGAATTTCCCCCGACAGCCCTCTTACACGGACTGGCATGTGGCCACGTGAGGTCACCGAGCTAGTCACACGCCACTCCTGTCAGCCACCTTTGTCGCGCCACAAATTGCGATCCCCTTCGCCTCGATGGCCTTCGCCTTTCGGACCCCATCATGCCACTGTAAGATGTAGGTCCTGACCCCCCGTCGGGAAAAAAATTTCCGACGGCCTTTGGAGTCAAAGCCGCCAAACGCCGAATTGACGAAAGGTTCCACCGCCCTATCTCCTCACTCCGGCGATCGCAGTATCCCTGAGCAGTATCCATCATCCACCCGAGGGAATTATTCCGCAGCGACCGCGGCACCCCGGAACTTCTCCCGCCGCCGCACTTATTGGATCACCCGAAACCGTCCGCCGCATAATTGAACGTCTCTCGATGACATACATAGTGAATACTTTAAGCTGACCACCGCATTGCCGAGCAGCTTCCACAAATGCATCTAGAGAATAACTATGAGCCTGATTCGACGTCGGAAGGCTCTAAAAAGGCTTGATTTCCATGCACGTCTTTGTTTTTAATGACACAAAGGAGATTAGGGCAATATTGTAAACATATGCAGAATATTACATCCTTAGCAGACGACTGACGACGGCCCAGAAGTGACTAGGCCCTAGGATAGTCGCCATGTACGTACGGCGGAGGTCGTATTTTCGCACCCTGTGGTATGTCCCTGTTCTATCCCTGCGTTATTTTTGTTAACATGTGTTACCAACACGTGCATCATCATCATCATCATCATCAGCAGCAGCAGCAGCAGCAGCCAGACTATATCCACTTAAGGGCGAAGGCCTCTCCTATATTTGTCCAATTAACCCGGTTCTGTGCTAGCTCCATCCCCTTGACCCCTGCGAACTTCTTGATCTCACCCGCCCACCTAACTTTCTTCCGCCCCCTGCTACACTTTCCTTCCCCCTGAATCTAGTTTGTTACCCTAAGCGACAACCAGTTATCTTCACTTCGCATTACGCGTCCCGCCCATCCCCATTTCTTCCTCTTGATTTCCACTAGAATGTCAGTAACTTGAGTTATTTCTCTGATCCGATCTGCACGCTTCCTATCTCTTAATGTTACCCCTACCATTTTTCGTTCCATAGCCCTCTGGGTTGTCCACAACCTAAGTACAACCCTCTTCGTTAGCCTCCAGGTTTATGCCCCATAGGTAAGTAGAGGTAAGATGTAACCTGTTGTATACTTTCCTCTTGACCGATACCGGTAAGCTGCTGCATGTAGTTATGATAACCAGGTAGTTGAAAGCTTCTACAAAGATGTAGAATCGGCAATGCGAAAAGTAAAGAATGAGTATACAGTACTAATGGGTGACTTTAATGCTAAGGTAGGGAAAAAGCAGACAGGAGATTAGGCAGTAGGCGACTATGGCATTGGTTCTAGGAATAGCAGGGGGGAGGTACTAGCTGAGTTTGCAGAGCGTAGTTAAGAATCATGAATACCTTTTTCAGCAAACGGAACAACTGGAAAATGGACATGGAAAACGTCTAACGGGGAGACTAAAAATGAAATTGACTTCATACTGTGTTCAATCCCCGTCATTATGCAAGATGTAGAGGTTCGGGAAAGTGTGATGCAGTGACCACAGGATGGTGAGGTCCCGAATTAGCCTAAATCTAAAGAAGGAACGCAACAAATTACTAAGAAAGAAACCCATCAACGTATTAGTGGTGAGAGGGAGGGCGGAAGAGTTCAGGATTTTGCTACAGAATAGACATTCAGCTTTAACTGAGGATGGCGACATTACCCTAGAAGTAATGAACATAATTTCAAAGATATCATTACTCAGTTCGCTACAGAAGTAAGCGGTAGGATAGTTAGAGAGGATACCGGTAAGCTGTCTAAAAAGAGGAAAGATTTGATTAAGAAACGCCAGTGTATGAACAAGCCCAAACTGCCCCCTTAATAGGTATATGCCCGGTCGGAGTTATGGAGTATGGCTGCACCTCGCTGCCACTTTTCGCGTTCTGCGCCTGGGCGCTGCTCCTCTCCCAATTTATCCTGGGAATTCAATTTCTGCTCGCGCAAAGTACCAGGGTAGTTCTATCCAAAGGCTTGGTAGCGTCCTTCATCGAGATGGCAAGAAAAATTCCTGATCTGAGTGACAACAAAAATAGCACAGGAATACAACGGGGACAAGCAAGGACACACACGGCGCAAACGAGTGAGTTCCTATCTGCACAGCGGATCGCCTATAGTAGCATCAGGCTGCCACCATGATCCAGCACCTTCACTAGACTTATCTGAGGCAAAATTCTATTGGGACTGTGAGGTGCCGACCCTAATGTATCCACCTTACTTGCTTTTGACATTTCCGTAGCACAGTAGCTTGGCTTAATTAAAAAAAAACAGCGCGAACAAACGGCGACGACAGGAAGAAACAACAGGAACAAGCGCTGACTCTCAACTAAAGTTTAATCGCAGAAAACACATTTCTATAAGGTACAGAAAAAATAAAACACCAAAACCAGGCCGCACGTTTCTTGTTTCTTTACCTTATATAAATGTGTTTTCAGCAATTAAACTTTAGTTGAGAGTCAGCGCTTGTTTCTGTTGTTTTTTCCTGTCGTCCCCGTTTGTTCGCGCTGTTTTTCTGGATGATGTATCACCAACTCGCCCGCTTAACTACCTGCTTGGCTTAATTCGTGGCTATCCACGTGGGGGCTCATTAGGAATTTTAGCAACACGCATCAACACCTTTTCTAGAGGACAGCCATAGCATACGACGACCCTGTTAAGGATGTTATCAAATGCGTTACTTCCAAGGGAATGACTCCTAATTGGAAGAGGTTACAGTAAAGAACGTTTACATATATTCATATTGCTCGCCCTCAAAGGAGCAACCTGAAGTACCGCATGATTCATCCTTTTTTTGAGAAAGATTAAGAAAAAGAAGTGCGTCGAACGGGGGGCCTCCATTGCCTAGCTCCTTTGCTGCATCTCACTGCATATATATTTAAACCTCTTTTGTAAGTATATTTCTCCCTTTTAGAATAATATGCCACAATTTCAAAATCGTGGGCGGTTCACAAATTCCATAGATTGTTCAGATCTGTGTGGTGCGCTATGCCTTGCACCAGGGCCTTATTGAAGTGGCCGTATTTACTAGCGCAACAAAATTATGTAAGGTTTATTTAATGATTTCGAAAGCTGGGGTAGCGGAGAATATGTGGAAAAAAGTTCAAACAATGTTGAAACTTTATTTTTTACTTCCTAAGAAATCTTCAATGTTCGATGTTTTCTTTAAATAAGCGCGATCGGACCTTTGTATTGCAACGTTATATAAATATAAGCTTTAGCTGTAATTACATAACTATGCTGAGAACATAGTGTGTAATTAGTGCTGCTATGCCATAAACCATTTTTGAAATAATTAGGTTTGTAAAGTGCAAAAATTTGGTTTCTTGATCCGATTTTGTGAAATTTTATAAAAACGTTTACACTACCATGGAACACGAAAACTAACTGAATACAAATAAAACCATGCATATTGTTACGTCGTAATAAGAAGGAGTGTTTATTTACAGTGCTGATCTAGCTGGACAAGATGAAGCCTACTAGCGCCCAGAAACCAACGCTTCTTCCTCCTCTCCTGCCACATCATCACAATCCTTCATCGTCGTCAGTAGAGTGACATTTCCCCCCGACACAGACGAAGCCCTCTAGGCGTGTTCGTCAGTCGTGCGAGGCTGACACGGCTTCAAGCGGGCAACATGACATAGTTCGCATTTGGCAGACCGGCGACCTGATGCTGTCAGGCGGGCTATTGCATAAGTTAAATCACTGATGCGTTTGACAACCACATAATGGCCGTCATAGTGGGCAAAGAGTTTTTGATGTAGGCCACGGCGCCGAATTGGACGCCATAGCCAGACTAAATCACCTGCAGAGTACGTGACCTGCCGGTGACTGGTATCGTATCGCACTTTAGAACGTTCTTGTGAAGCACCAGACCGTAATCGGGTGATTCTCCGAGCTTCTTCGGCGAGACAGAGGGTCTCAGCCAGGCAAGGGTCTTCACGGCTTGTGAAGGGCAGGATAGTATCCAGAGAGTAGCGTGGTGGTCTGGCATAGAGCAGAAAAAATGGACTGTACCCAGTCGTCTCATGCGTGGCGGTATTAAACGCATACGTGATGAAGGGCAGTATGGTGTCCCAGTTCTTATGCCCTGCGTCCACATACATGGCTAGCATGTTGATAAGCGTTCTGTTGACGTTCTCAGTCAAGCCATTTGTCTGGGAATGGTATGGCGTCGAGTATCGGAAAGTTACGGCGCATAAATGCATCAGCTCTTCAACAACATCAGCAGTGAATTGTCGGCCCCGATTAGTGTTGACAATTCGTGGCGGCCCGTGTCGTACGATGACTGAGTGCAGCAAGAAAAGCGCACATGATGCGCCGTAGCAGATGGAAGAGCGGCGGTTTCACAGTAACGTGTGAGGTAGTCCACGCAGATTACAATCCAGCGATTTCCATCCATGGACTTCGGAAACGGACCTACGGGGTCAATGCCTACTTGATCAAACGGAGCTGTCGGGGTCTTCACAGGGTGCAGCAAGCCAGATGGAGTTGCAGTTAGACGTTTGTGCCGTTGACATTGCTTGCAACTGGCAATGTATTGTTCAATCTTCGAGCGCATTATGGGCCAGTAAAATCTTTCTTGAGCACGGTGGAGTGTTCGAACCGATCCCAAATGCCCAGAAGTTGGATCATCATGCATGACAGCAATACGTCCGTGCACAGCGTCTTGGGAACTACGAGCATGTATCGCTGGCCGACATGCTAACTCTTTTTCCATAGGAGGCCATCACGCACACAAAAACCGCTTGTAAGTACGCTGGCTTGGGCGGCGGCAAAGATATGCTGCAGACTGCTATCATTTTGCATGTTCCGTTTTGAAAACATTCGTGTCGGGGAACGCTGGCTCGAGGGTCGATATATAATTGTCGAAATCGTCGCTTTCAGGTCCAGTCGTGGCCATTGGCATCCCAGAAAGACAATATGCGTCTGCATGACGCCTCCCGCTTTTGTACACCACGGCAAAGTCATATTCCTGTAACCGGAGGGCCCAGCGTGCGAGGCGACCACATGGGTCTTGAAGGTTCCGCAGCCAACAGAGTGAATGATAGTCAGTTACGAGAGTTAACGAACGTCCGTACAAATATGAACGGAAGCGCTGTACAGCGAAAATTACAGCAAGGCATTCCTGTTAGGTGACAGTGTAGTTTCGTTCCGGCTTGCTCAGGGTACGACTTGCGTACGCGATACCATGCTCTCGTTTATCGTGCCGTTGGACAAGGACTGCACCGAGACCGATTCCACTAGCTTCCGAGGACTTCCTAAATATGACGACATCGTCCAGATAGCAAAGACAAATGTCCCATTTTAACCAGCGCAAAACTGTGTCCATAGAGCGTTGAAATGTGGCTGCCGTATTGCACAGCCCAAATGGCATAACATTAAGCTCACAAAGCCCATCTGGCGTTACGAAGGTTGTTTTTTCCTTATCCGCAGGGTCCATTGAAGTTTGACAGTAGCCAGATGTGAGATCAAGAAAAGAAAAATTGGACGCACCAGAGAGGCAGTCGAGGGCATCGTCTATGCGAGGAAGAGGATAGACGTCCTTTTTCGTAACAGAATTTAGACGCCGATAATCGACGCAGAATCGCCACTAACCGTCTTTCTTGCGTACAAGAATAACATGGGCAGCCCAGGAGCTAGATGACTCCTGTATCACCTTCTTCCGTAGCATGTCCTAACTTGCTCATAAATAACTTTGCGCTCAGATGGGGACACGCGATATGGCTTTTGACGAATGGGACGAGCCGAACCAGTGTCGATGGTATGATAGGTCCGATGGGCGAGAGGTTGGTCCATCTGCTGGAGAAAAGTCCAACATAGGCGAAAAAGGTAGAATATCCACAAGAGCACAGCGTTGAGGTGAGCTGAGATTGGCGCTGATCATGCGGAAGATCGAAGTTTCATTAGGAGGCACTCATAGCATCTGTGACGAAAGCAACGACGTGGGGCGCATCGGGTCCACAGGAGGCAAGCTTCAATCCCGTTGGTAAAACTCCGGGCTCGGACGATGGATTGATTGGCCATAATGAGGCACTACCGTGATGCCCGGAGATCATACAGTGAGGGATAATTACATTTTGTCTTTAGGCATGCTGAGTGAACTGGGTGTAGCACGGCCTGGAATGAAACCTGCTCAAGAAGTGGAACGGACGTGGGGACGAACATGGAAAGCAATGCTGGAACTACTGTGTCTACGGTAATACTAAAAACTGTTTCTTCAGTACGGCCACTTTCAAAAAGAGTCTGCAGATGCGAGTCATCAAAATGAACCTCTTGACTTCGGCAGTCCACGGTAGCCCCACACAACTTCAAGATGTCCATTCCTAAAATGATGTCATGCGTAAAGTGGTGTAAGACTATAAATTCGGCTTGACAGATTGCACTACCCACAGACACTTGCGCACTACACACACCCAGTGATCGCAACGCCTCGCCACTCACACTACAAAACGTTGAAGCATGGTCATATTCTAACATCACTTTGCGTCCTAACAAGCACCTGAACTGATTACTCATCACAGACACAGTCGCATCCGTATTTACCAAAGCTAATGTACACACACCATCAATGAACACGCGATTTTTGTTTTTGAGCATTGCAGTTGGAGGGATGTTGGCACACAGCACATTTTCACCGGCCTCACCCCCATTGGTCACGCTAGTTAGTTTGACTGATGGGGCGACATGGAGCGCCGCCGCGGTGATAGAGAACGACGCGCACGAAAGGCGGGTGGAGGCGTAACACTTCAATCAGATGCTGGGGAATGGTCGCGGAGATTCTCGTTCTGGATGTTGCGGTAGTACCCACGGGGAGTACTGGATTGCTGGAAAACGGGGCTGTATTGTCGATTGTTGGGTACTGCTGGAGGCGCTTGCGGTTATAGCGTGGCGGGAACCTACTGCGGCAGTACCTGGCGATGTGACCTTCGACGCCGCAGCGCTAGCATATCGGTGGCGAAGGTAGAAAATGCTGTTGTGGATAAGAGCCAGGCACAGCAGGGCGCGTCGTAGGTCTGGCTGAATGTTCATACTGCACAGGAATCCTGGTAGATCGAATCGAAGAACTAGGTGCACTTGAGGTGACGTCATACCTTGGGGCTTCAAGAATCGACGCAGTCCCGTTGGCAAAATGCATTGGCGGGTAGTCAACAGAAGCTGCAATTTCCGGAGCTTGGGAGAATGGCTGCACTTGAATCGCTTGTGGTGGTGAAGCCAGCCGTCTAGAGACCCTCTGGACAGAAACCTCAGCAGATTCATGCAGGGGAAGCGTGTTGATCATTAGAAGTTCTTCGCGCACGATTTGCCGGATAGTTGACGGAAGATCTAGTTAGACATGGTCATCAAGACTGGCCACGGTAGGCACTTTGGCCAGCAGCCCAAATTTCGGCGCAATACGACGTGTTTTAAAAGCTTGAAACGCGCGGATGTGTCTAATGATATCGGAGACAGTGTCAAGGTTGTCTTTGGCGATTAAGAAGTTGTATATGTCCGCCGCGATACCCTTCAAAATGTGACCGACACTATCTTCCTCGGGCATGATGGAATTGACACATATGCATAACTTGAGGTACTCTTCTGTGTAAGTTGTTCAAGTTTCACCGGGCAATTGAGCTCTTTGAGCAAGGGTCTGCTCAGCCCGCTTTTTGCTGGGAACAGAGTCACCAAAACGCAGTTTCATCTCGGTGGCGAAATGTTCCCAATTCGTCAAGTTGTCCTCGTTATTCTCAAATCAGGTGATAGCCGTGTGAGTGAGAAAGAAAACTACGTTTGTTAGCATGGTAAGAGGGTCCCACCGGTTGTACCGACTAACTCGTCGATAATCAAGTAGCCACTTCTCAACGTCCTCACCTTCTTCTCTGGCAAAAGGTCGTGTTTCCCGGCAAGGCTGGGACGGAATAGGGCTGGAGTGGGCAGAAATGCCGCCAGCCTGGCTTGCAGCGTCGCGGCTTGCACGGTTTGAGTCGGTGTGGTACATGATGGTCGTGAGCGGTGGCAGTCCAGCGATGCGGCGACTACGTCGAAGCTCCAGTTGGTCTTGCAGCGCTGTAGGTAGGGATCGTACGGAGCACCTTCCACCAAGTTGCTACGATGAAATAAGAAAGGGTGTTTATTTACAGGGCTGATGTAGCGGGACAAGATGAAGCCTACTGGTACCCAGAAACCAACGCATCTTCCTCCTCTTCTGCCACACCATCACAATCCTTCATCATCGTAACTAGCGTGACAATATATTTAGTCCGATAATTTTCAATTACTTTTAACATAATTTGCGTATTTCATAACCAAAGTTGCTCAAAAGAGCAGAGAAGATAAGCGTGAAACTCCGCCTCTTTATTAATTTAGTGTGGCGGGAAACCGTTTTTGGCAGCAGAACCAATTGCAGATCTCTTCATTCCAGTCATCTGGCAATATTATATAAAGTTTTGAAATTAATATAATAGGTCGACCGACAATCATTTTTTTACATTACGTGGAAACATTCTACTATTTATTCTTTTTCCACCGCCTAGCACGGTTGCACCCACCTATGATGCTGAAACGTAGAGGTTAACCAAGAGGGTTCTACTTAAATTGAGGACAACACAGAGAGCTATGGAATGAAGAGTGGTAGGGGCAACAATAAGAGATAGGAAGCGTGCAGATTGGGTCAAAGAAATAACTCAAGGTACCGACAATCTAGTGGAAATCAAGAAGAAGAAATGAGCATGGGCGAGAAACGTAGTGCGAAGAGAGGATAACCGATGGTCGCTGAGGGTAACAAACTGGATTCCAAGGGAAGGAAAGCGTAGCAGGGGGCGGCAGAAAGTTAGGTGGGCGGATGAAATTAAGAAGCTGCACAGAACCGGGTTAATTGGAGAAATATGGGGGAGGCCTTCGCCTTGCAGTCATTGGGGAAATGGGATAGAAATCAGGATATGTGTTAAAACAATTGCAGTCTTTGCATGCGGCACCTAAATATTCAGCGACATCAGTAAGGAAACCGCGCACGAATGTTTGCAGAAACTGCATGTCACGTATGAGTCGTCGGCCACTAAGAGTAGGCATAATGTCTGCCAAAAGAGAGTCATAGTCATATAAACGCTACGACCAATATATCTCTCAAAATGGTTGTCTATGGACGCACGCAGGACATTTTCAATTTTCGCGCAATAGGTGACAGAAACGCTTATATAGGCTGAACTCACGATGTGGTCTCAGGAGAGCACAGTGCAGAGTGCGCAAACATTCGTACCGTTGAAATTCTTAAAGCTAGATATCAGATAAGTATCTCTCAGTGCGCGTAGGACAGTTGCATTTAAACACAATCGAAAATAAGCCTATAGTCAGCAACACCAAGGTCTCGTACCGAGGCCACTAGAGAAGTCTGTCAAACCAAAATTGTATAATCTAACATAACTGTGTCGTGTCTCCTAGTTAGAGACAATACGGAAGTATTCTTAATAATCAGTTTTAAGCAAATTCATCACGCACCATTAGACAACGTAGTCAATGTCAGCTTGTTATTCTCGACACCTCCAATTCTAGGTTGTAATTTGAAGTCATTTACGAAGAGCGAAATTCTCGAGTGCTTGACATGTAGCGATAAATCAATTACAAACTACAAAAGCCACAGCGCTCCTAAGCTGGAGCCTTGAGGCCCTCCCGAATATGATAAAAATGATTTAGATACACACCTTGAAAATCGGACCATGCTACGGCGGTATCAAAGGTAGCGTTTGAGCAATCTACTGGTCATGGGGCAAAGTCCGTATTCTTTCATATTTATCCGAAGTACCTCATGTGAAACCGTGTCAAAAGCTTTATTCATGTCTAAGTAGATTACATCTACCCGGCCACGATTAAACCCATGTGGCCAGTGCATTCAAGAAAGTTTCACAAGTTCGTTTCCACAGATCGTCCTTTAAAAACCGTGCTGAGAACTGAGTTTGCGGGGGGTTGAAACTTAGATCAGTTGTTAAATTGTCTTTATGAATAATAAACCAGCGATAGGACGAGGACGAAGGAAGACGAGGCACACAAGTTGTTAGTCAAGCTACCGTATGTCCCTCGTCTTTTTTCTGGTTTATTATTCTTAAAGGACTGAGACCTTCTGCTCATATGACATCATGCGTTCTTACATTAGCATAGCAAAAACATTCGCAAAGACGAAATAAGTGACAGCACTTGAAAGTTATTCACATCACAAGCATTGCCAGACTTGAATACAGGAAAATCAACTGAAAACTTTCAATGACAAGAAAAAAATAACAGTTCGTAGCAATATGCGGAAAAAGTGCACCAAAACAGGCATATAATAGCAGCGCAACTTTTCTGGGAATTATGAAGCTGAGAATTTTATTAATTCCTGTTGAACGTTTAGCGTCAGTTTCTGAATCGCCTAAAGAACCTCATGCTCAGTCACATTTTTATAAGCTAAATAGACAGTACCGTCTTCAAAGGTGATAACAGCAGGTGCTTTATCATGACGCAAAACACAAGCGCTGAGGTGATCAGCAAAAGGCATACATATTGAGGTTCAAAACAGCTACCATCGCGTATTTTATCACAGCAGCGCTGACGATATCATTTCTTTGCTTGCGCACTAAATCCCTAAAACTGCTTTGTTCCTTCTGAAAGTTCTGTTCGAGAAGTGTTTGGTACTCGACTTCTTCAAGTGCAAACAGTTTCTCACACCTTTTCTGTACAATAAAATTATCTGGTAGAAGTATAAACGTTTTTGATTTCGCGTAGTGTTTGCGATAGTAATTTTTACTTAAAGTATTGCCTCAAATAAGGTGAAAACCTGCGCGAAAACCTTGAATTCTTCGTTTTACAGCGTGGCATACAATTTTTTATTATCCCTCGTACAATAGATGTAAATAGCTCAAGGCTGTATGTACATCCTCCATCTCAAGCAACTGGGACCAGTTATAATTCTGAAGATCATTGTACAGACTAAGGTAAATGTCCTACGCGTATCTAAAGTTTTCTGGCACCATGCCAAGACAAAAAGAACGACAACGAAACGGGCTGTAGTATTTGTCTACCGGAGCAAAAGGAGACCGCCCCGCTTTCTCAATATCCAAAAAATGATTGATACAGACACTAGGAGCAGATTTTGGCGGAAAGTAGTAACAGCCGACAAGATAGTGCGATTTGTCATACGTTGAAATTTCCAAGCTGACACATTCCTCGTATGTCTCCAGGTCTGGTCTATTAAGGCACTTAGCTTAAAACGACAGGCTATAAGAACTGCGCCCCGATATTTATTCTTGTCAGAATACACTAAATCAGCTCTGAAAACAGCATACTCATCTCAGACATAAGACGCACTCGATCAAGATGAGTTTTGCCACGTTTCCGTCAGTAATATGTACTGACATTAGTATGCACTCGCGAACAGAGCTTCCTTTTTTGTCTCATGTGTTTTTTTAGTACAGCCTAATTTCCTGTGGCATTTTCTGATGTAGTTAGAGTCGCGTTATGATCATCAAAGTGCCGTGAGGACCACAGCTTTCTATAGTAAGGGCGATATATAGAACCATCAGGCGTCCCGAGGTTTTCTCACAAGTTCAAATGCTCATCCAGAGAAATTTAAAACAATCTTTGCGTATGGTACCTAGTTTTCATTTCTTTACAATTAACATCCTTGTCAGCTACTATGTTCGCCAAACGTTGCTGTATGTACTATGCTGTAGGCGTCGTGTCGAGGCGAAAAGTCAATAAGCTTTACTTTGCCGGTAGTAGGGACTGTTTAGCTGTACCAAACGTTGCTCGAGGACGAACTGGTTGGCCCACAACTTTTGACGGGCGTTACAGATAAGGAGCATTCGTTTGAGGAGCAGACATTAAAGCAGCCAGGAGTGCTGTCACGGCTGAAGCGTAGTTGCGAGATTGCAGGCAGTCAGAATGCGAGCACTCACCCTGGCTGGTTGTATAATCTAGAAAAGATGCCCTCAGGACACCCAAACCTTCAAGCAGGAGCGCATTCTCCGGGGGAAGCTAGCCCACCTCATATGCTAACGCATTCATTCAACTAACCATTTTTGCAGCAATAAAATGACACTCAGTGAGGCACTGACAAAATCTGAGTATTGAAGATCCAGGAAAGAGCACTGCACTTGGGGGGGCGTTTCCGTGTCGTCGGTATTGCAGGTAAGCTCTGCCGCCGAAGGATCACGCGGCTTCACACAATGAACACATTTGCGCTTGATGGCCTCAGATTCCATGAGGATGCTGTAACCTCGGCTTTTATATTGATACATTTCAAGTTAAAGCACTGCCTTCAACATGCACACGGCATAAATTGCTGCCTACCACGAATGGGTTGGGAGCAGCGCGCGCATGTGTCTGCATGGCACGGCATCCTGCCCGACCGCTGTTTATTGCAGGCATCAAGAGAAATAAAGATTTGGTACAGCACTTGACGTGTTACATGCGCCAAGATCGTAATTTATATGACTGTTAAGCGTGAAAGAACTACAAATGGCAGAATGCTATCGTTTTACGCAACCGTGAATACGTGACCCGAGGAAACCGTATCCGCGATCCGAGTCAGGCGTCGGCTTTATGCGCTCGTGCATAGGAAGTGCTCATCAAATGATAGATGAGCGAGATTTAGAGAGAATCTAACGCATTAGCTTACATAGTGACAAAAAAAGAACCGCGGCCATCGAACACTTCGGCTTCCTTTTTAGAGGGGCACCTGTCCCCCTGTTCCTAGCAAGGTAATTTTGCTATTTAATAAATGCTCAATCACTTTGGTTTAGTAGCTTGCAGAGCATTCATGATGCGCCCACCAGAGACCTCCTGACGCACTTTCTCATCTAGTGGAGAAATGCTAATAAGGCCACTGTGATTACGAGCTCGTCGTGAAGTCTGCTTGTTCTTCGAGTTCGCAAAGCACTTACCACCCATGTGGCTTAATCTTTCTTCCGGAATGTCAAGGCATAGCCTAGGTGCCCTTCCAAAGGTGCGAACACGCTGAAAATGTTGCGCTCGGTTTAAAGGGCAGAGTTTTGAGAAGTCGTCGGTCCAATAGCTTGTGCACTCTTGCCTCCAATCAAACCGGGGACGTTGTTGGTGTCGGCAAGCGGCACTATGCCTCGGAGTCCTGGAGAGCTCATATAGCGAGAAGAGGTGGTGAAAAGTGATTCGTAATTCTCTCGGAAGCCTTTTTAACAACATTTTTAGGGTAATAGAGCGTCATATGATGAAGGATGAAGACATAGTGAAAGGAAGTAAAATGGTTTTACCTCGGCGGCTGCGTTTCGATGGAGGCGAAACGAAGTGGCGTCCGCGTGCTGTGCGATGTCAGCGCACGTTAAACATCCCCAGGTGGTCGAAATTACTCCGTAGCCCTCCACTACGGCTCCCCTTTCTCTCTTTCCACTTTCACTCCCACCTTCATCCCTTCCCTTACGGTGCGGTTCAGGTGTCCACAGAGCAAGTGTGACAGATACTGCGCCTTTCCCTTCCTGTGAACCAACTTCAGGAGTGAGCGAATTGCGGTCCCTACGTCTAGGCAATATATAAAGCAGGAAATCTCGGTTAAAGACCAACTGTCTCCAGTTCTAGGATTATCGCAGACATCAGTGCAGTGCAGCTCCCATTTTTTTTTTCGGATTTCCGTATCGAACACTCTTCAATAGAATGTAGATGTCGGAAACGAGACCACGTCCGGGTGACGAAGTAACATCCGGCAACCCCGACCGGATCCTCGAAGCGCCGCTACTCGGCACACATGATACCGCTGGGCAGGGGGCAAGTTAAAATTAAGTCTGCAGCGCTACAGGATTGCATTTTTTATAAAATGTTTGTAGTGCTGTCCCTATTAAGCAGTAGAGACACTGATGAGCCTGGGCAAGATGCCGGGCCGCCAAATCTCCATAGCTTTGCGAATGAAGTTGCTCCCGAAGGACTCACGCAGTGTGCATAGACTTTGGGACACGTGCCGCGAATTGTTTGGCGGTCCTCACATATTTCTAGGCGTCTGCGTACATGTAGGAGCAACTGCACTGCTTTTGGGGCAGCGGTATAATTGAAAACATATGTGCCGCAGGATGCACATTTGTGATGTCCACGCCGTAGCGTGCCTTTTTATATCAGCAATCGCAACATAAAATGATTCATGCGGTTCCTTCGGTTAAAACGTGAAGGTATGATTGAGGCCAGGTCTGCAGAGAAATTAGATTACCCTTTTTGCTTTGAAATCTGGAATGCTTGCATCCGCATAAAAATATTGAACCCTAGGATAGACCTATCTAGTTGTCCCGACAGTGTCGAAAAGCAATACTGTCCGATTTGAATGTATCTTTAGTCATACACAGGGACGTCATGAAATGCGTTTTCGCATTTTGTGCAAATCAAACCACGGCGGCATTTGGTTAGGGTCATTTGGGTAACCAGGGTTATGACAACGAATAAAAAAACGGGGATTCGCAAAAGCAAATTGTAATCGAAAAAAACGCAACCAGCGCACGAACACGGCAGAAGCAAGCAGAGCGATCCCTGGGGAAGTACATGTAGTATCTTTACGCAACCCAAAATAATAACAATAATATGCATTTTCGCGACTACTACATATAGCAGGCTTCCAGGGAAGGTACAGTATAAACACTCAATAACGTTAAACGCAATCCTGCTACATATTTATTCGAAGGTACCCTTTTAATTTTCACCTGGTACTTCACGTGATCATCGAGTTAAAAAATATACTCGAGAGAACAGCCCGAAATACCAAGTTTGTGAAGCACAAGCGCGCGTACAAAGGAATTTTCTTGCACAGCGGCGTCGCAGCGCATGCGAGCGAGAAGGTACACGCATGCGCATAATACTAGTATCTCTCGCACGCAGACGGAGATGACTCACGCAAGTTAGCAAAAGAGTAAGTTGGCCTGCGCGGTGAGTTGCGTGCACACGTTCAGAGAGGGCGATGTTCACTAGCTTCTAAAGCGCCGTGGTTTATTTGCCATGTCTGCGATTTCTACAGTCCACCACTGTCTGGTGGGCTGCCTGCTCTTTGCCTTCTCTAGAACTGAAATCGCCCATCACATCAGTGTACGGCTTACTGCTTTATGTTACCCATTCTTGATTACGTTTTCATCGAAGCTCTCGACTACGTAATCTACATAAATCTGTGTAGGCGTGTAGCACTGCAAAACGTTACGGCTCTGTTCATGTGTCCACCGAGATGCGTGACTCTTCTTTTATTTGCCTTTTAAGTCGTTTAAGGTCAAAAGCAAATACATGTAACCCTAAATGTTCAATGCGTTTCAATATCATTGGTGTATCACAAAGGCAGACATGACAAATGTTTATGGCTTTATCGAAAGTAAGCTTGTGGCTACAGACATGTTTGTAAGGTGTGTAACAGATAACGATGTATCACACGGAGTTGCGCAAATTATCGAATATGTCGAAGAAGCGCCCCCTTCAGACCTGCTCACAGGCTACGCTCGATATAAGAAAAAGCATTTCAGAACGCATGCAATGAAATGCTGGAGGGCACATGTTTGTGACAGTGGTGCTTTTTTTATAATTTCTACCGCTAGTTAGATGTCCAAGTGATGTGCAATTGTTTTGGGAGGGAAAGTGTTCAGAGTGCAAAAACACGCGAGCTATATAACGCGGATAAGATCTTAGAGGCAATACAGTTATCCTTGATTATAAGAGCCAGCAGTCTTGTTAACCATTACTGGGTTTAAAAATATGAAATAAGCACTTACTTGATGCGGATCTTGGTAATTGTATGCTTCGGTACGCTCTGAATACAATGGGTCCTTACCAGTTTGCTCGGCTTTAGATATAGCTAGCAACAGTAGGACAAAACCGAGAGAACTATTTGCCATTACATAAGGCTACAAGAACTTGAACACTATAGACAAAGCGTGCACTGGCCTATCTGAATCTGTAGTGCAAATAATTTTATATATATGTAGTGTATATTCGGTCCAAAAGTATATATAGCTCCAAAATGTCGGTGCTCAACATTTAAAAGCGGTGAGATGTTGCCGTCTAGAAAACGATATTTTTTATTTACAGTCTAATTAGCTAGCCTGCTAAAACCCGTAGTCAACAAAAGATGCTAATATACCACTGAGACGAATAAATGTTCGTTCTGTTGTGAATCGGCAGGGAAAGGGCATATTTGATAGGCCAATTGTCAAATATTCATAAAATCAGGAAGGCGCTAGACTCGAGCAACGTCTTTTTGAAGAGGCAATACTCGACTATTTATGTTAAATTAGGAAAGAATACCCTTTTTATGGACTTCTCTCAGCTGAGACGCTGCTTCATGTACCTGTATTGTGGTTAGGAATAAGTATAAAGCTTATAATATGTAGAGGGGCCATAATGACGAACCGTGAGGTATAGTTAACAAATATTGTACGCTAGTCGCAGTGGAGTTAATAGCATAGCCCCAATTTTCAGGCATATATAGAAAAGAAACACACGGGCTATTGATTACTGTTTTACTTTATCTTTCATATGCCTCATGTTGGCTGCATAATTAGTTTTTTAATTATCATCCTACTGAAAGCTCCTCAAGGCTTATGCATTTTTAGATGTTCTTGCCCATAGTAAAGGGCAGGAAGTTTCTTGCTTCACATCGCAAGAAATGAAATACAGATCGACTTCTTATGTCACCACAACGCGCCTATGAGGAAGTCTCTGGCTACCAACTCCTAATAGACGAACTATATCCATAATCATCCCACATTGTGCATTGTTCACTCTCCTGACCGTGAGGTTAGCACCGGTTGTTCACGGGGAATTCGTCGCACTTCATGCTGGAATGCTGCACCTTTCGGCTGCTTATACTAGTACAAAAAGAAAAGCTTTATGTCATGCCCTGTTAAAATTGCTTTGGGATGAGAAAAAAAACTCAGCGCTGCTCTAAAGATATTTAATTTGCATTATAATAGCTCATTAAAGTGGCACTGTGCGGGGAAAACAATTGACCCTAGGAAGTGTTTACGTCTCCGCTAGTACTTCGCTTACAGATACAGCTGTACATAGATAGATACGGCGCAAATTGGCGTGTTTTAATAACCATGCGATATCAATTTTTTACTTACAAGAAGTACCTTTCTTGCCCGCATAGAGCATGCAGTTATCTATTGAAAAATACAGCAGGAAAAACTGGACGAATGAGCGCTCTTAAAATGCCACATAATGCCAGAATGAAAACGATTTTCTTGGAAGGCCAGCCTTGAATATCTCTTTTATGCGAACTTCCTAAAATGTCATCCTGCTTTTCAGGACTTTCGAATTTAATGCTAAGGCCATGTAGACAACGAAAATAGTCAAACATACGTTCGACGGCAGCAACAGGCCTCGTTAACGATAGCTGGGCTCCCTTTCATTCGCTTAACAGTAGATGAAGGCGGTCAATCTGCATGAATAAAGCTTGAATTAGAAAAATGTTTTGTTTTGTATAATCGACCTTGATCCACCAATTGCCCTGAAGAATTGTGTTGCACTCTGAGGTGATTCTGCGAACGCAAATGAAGTAATAGCAAGTGACATAGCTTGTATATACATCCGTCAACAAACACTAACCGTCCCTATTTTATAGACAATGCAGGACTATTACTTAATAACTATACTGACTCAATAAGTATACTTGGCTGAACCACTACCTTCCTCTAATGGCTGCCGGTACATTCTGATGATGATCGACCGCTTCACCCTTTGGCTCGAAGCAGCCCCATTCCGGACATTACAGCGGAAACAGCTGTCAAAGCCTTCATTTCGGCATGCATTTCCCGTTTCGGCTCCCCGACATTGTTACCACAGATCGCGGCCGTCTCGTACCTCTCCCATCTGCTCAGAACTAAACACTGCTGCACCCTAGCGTACCATCCCTGTGCAAACGGCATAGTCGAGCGGCTCCATCATCGGCTCAAGGCTGCCCACACTTCTCGTCTTGATTGTGAGCACAGGGATGATCACCTTCCTATGGTGCTTCTTGGCCTACGCGCCGTTCTTCGTAGTGACCTTGGCTGTTCGGTGGCCGAGCTCGATCGAGTTCGCCGCAACCGTGCGGCTTCGCGGAGACCAGTTCATTCTTTCGGCTCCCTTGACGAAGCCATAGCAGTATATTCAATGCCTTCAGGACTGCACGCAACCCCTCGTCACATACCGCCTCGATCATCTAACCGTCAAGTCTTCGTGCACCCGGACCCTGCGTCCTCGACGCATGTTTTTCTAAGGCGAGATGATTAAAAAACGCCTCTTACACCCCATACAATGGTCCGTACCGCGTTTTCAACAAGGCGACAAAGTCGGCGGCTATCCTGCTTGATGGTCGAGTAGAGATTGTCTGCTTAGATGCCTCAAACCTGCATACATTGCAACATCTGGTCAGGACCTGCCCTCTGTTGTTGCTGGCTTACCTGCCGGCCTACCTGCCTTTTAGGGTCCTATAGCTTCCAGCAGGGTTACAGTGAGCCGAAAGTTGCGCAGGCTGTCCCCTTGGGGTCTTAATAAACATGTTGAAATGCCACAAACTTGTTGCAGCTTTTTCCTGAGAACTTATACCTTGTTGGATGTTTGTAAAGCAAATAAAATCGAGAATTTAGGACATACCTTGTGCATTCCGGGCACCCAGTACTGCATTTAGGCTGAATATACGCGCCGGTTTTGAAATGTTCTGAGTAGCCAGCACATGTTTTGAAATAACTCGCCACGACTTTGTGGAAGCTGTATATTGTCTAGAGTTCCGATATGAGCTTCGTTCTGCATCTTTGCCATGGCACTTCTGGTGTCATATTTAATAGGTTTCAATTTAAGAATACCAGTAATGTTTCTAATATCTTTTATTCGTATTTATTATGTATTCAATTCCTTAGCATTAGACACTTGAACTGGCCTTATTTTGAAACAGCAGCAATTTTCAGGTCATTTAAATATGTGCGATTTCCGGTGCAATTTCAGTTTGCGTATTTGTTAAAAAAACATTTAAAGTTAATGATCATATTTTCAGATGTGTTGCTGGGAAAATTCTTTTTTAAGTAATTTTTAGGAAAACAACTCTTGAATCAGAACCTGTTTTAATAAAAGCCAGTAGTATGTTCTTGTACTCAACAGCTTAAAGTTAGGTAACATACCTCAACCCCACCTGTGTCTAGGTGCACAGGACAACGCTGACCATTCACCAACAGAAAAAATTCTAGAGGACACTTTAGAGCCCTAAAGGGTCAAGAGCCGAAACCCATTATAGCGATGTGGGTCGTAGCCTTCCACTACGACACCACAATCTTCCTCTCATTTTACCTGGCAATACTCCCCAGAGTCATTTTGTGCGTACTGTGATCGCTGCAGACATCGCAAAAGCATATGACAACTTTCTTCACTCTGCAATTCCTGGCACCTTTCAGAATCTACGTCTCCCTAATCGCTCTCTTCTCTCAGTGCACTCCCTTTTAACAAACTGAACCGTTAGTATTCGTGTCCATGGGAAGCTTTTTGGTCACTTTACCTCAAAACGGGGGTGCCCTAGGGCTCCGTCCTCGCCCCCATATTATTTAACATGGCTTTTATTCCTCTTGTCCGTCCCTAGAAAACATGCTTTCTTTATGCGTTCTTGCGTACGGCGATGACGTGACCTTGTGGTCCTGTCATCCAAATGTCTCCGTACAATAGTCGGCGCTCCAGCACGCAGTGCATGTTTTAACATCTCAATTCCCCACTTTCCGTCTGTCCATATCGTGTAATAAATCATGTTTTATTTGCATGGGAAACAAATCTGGCTAAGGAAAGCAGCCCCTTTTACTTTCACGGTGGATGATTCTCAAATTCATCAATCAGAAGATGCTCGTGTGCTGGGTCTTCTTCTTCATACATTTGGGACTTGAACACCTTGGCTAAATGCTACCCGTAAATTAAATCCCTATACACTTCGTCTGATTCGTCGCATAGTTATGCGCTCAAGCGGAGCTAGTTATGATACTCCTCGTTCGCTTCTGCGCTCCGCTTTTCAGCCGCGGATAGTGTACCAAGCCCAATTTCAGCGCCTCACCCGTCATCGATGGGACTCGCGTGAAGCTATCTATCGCGAGGCTATGCGCGCCATAACCTACGTCCCTCGTCTTACGTCCATCTGGTATCTGTGCGCCGTATTCGGGCAGGAGCAGCTCTGACCCCTTCTGTACGTCATCGGTGGCGTGAAGAACGCTTACAAGTGACCGAAAAGCGGCCGCATTGTGGTGCTTCACCGGAACTGTGTAATGCGAAGCCTCTATTGTGGACATGCCCAGCTACAGTGCTGCCTACGAAAAGTAGGCCTGCGGTGGGAATGTGAATATGATTACAGGAAGTGGACGCTGAACAATCAGTTTATCGGCAACAAACGTGATTATTTAACGCAAACTTGTTTGCACTCTTTATTCTCGTTTCCTCCTACTCTCCACTCCCTTTCCAGTGCGCCTCATGGTAAAAGCCTCGAACAAAAATAAACTCCCACCTTCCTCCCTTCCTTTACAATGTGGTACATGTGTCCACGAAGAATTGTGAAATGCCATCATCATCATCAGCCTGACTATACCCACTGCAGGGCGAAGGCCTCTCCCAAATTTCTCCAATTAACCCGGTTCTGTACTACCTGCATCCACTTGACTCCTGCGAACTTCTTAACCTCATCCGCCCACCTAACAGTCTGCCGCCCCCTGCTACGCTTTCCTTCCCTTGCAATCCAGTTTGTTACCCTAAGCGACCATCGGTTATCCTCTCTCGCACTACATGTCCTGCCCCTGCCCATTACGTCTTCTTAATTTCCACTAGAATATCAGTAACTTTACTTATTTCTCTGTCCCACTCTGCAGGCTTCCTATCGCTTAATGTTGCCCCTAACATTTTTCGTTCCATGGCCCTCTGAGTTGTCCTCAACTTAAGTAGAACCCTCTTGAATAGCCTCCACGTTTCAGCCCCATAGGTGAGTACAGGTAAGATGCAACTGTTGTATACTTTCCTCTTGAGCGATACTGGTAAGCTGCTAGTCATAATCGGCGTGTGCTTACCAAATTCGCTCCATCCCAATATTTTTCTTTTTGTTATTTCCTTTTCTCTGTCCGGATCTGTCGTTACTACCTTTCCTAAGTATACACATTCGCCTACTACTTCCAGTGCTTCGCTACATAATGGAAACTGCTGTTCCTTCCGGAGGCTGTTGAACATTACCTTAGTCTTCTGCATATTGATTTTAAAGCCTACCTTTCTCCGTTTTCTGCCTAGGTCATCAATAATTATTGCAGTTAATCCCCCGAATTACTTACCAAGGCAATACCATCACCAAATCGCAGATTACAGGGGTATTCTCCATCTACCCTTATGCCTAACTGCTCTCATTTCAAATCTCTGAATACTTCCTCTAAGCAAGCTGTGAATAGCACTGAGGAGATTGTATCTCCTTGCCTAACACCTTTCTTTATGTAGAACGAAAGGAAGAAGATGGTTTGCACGGTATAAAAAAGAAGAACCGAACAAGGGTAAATAGGGTACGCCTCAGGTCGCAGATGA
>JAJIZL010026786.1:68096-81916 GCA_023969395.1 Amblyomma maculatum | reverse complement strand
ACTTTCTTTATGCAGAACTATGGTTGCTGTTCAGCCACTATATATATTTTCCAGCACTTTCACGTACGGCTTGTCTACCCCCTGATTTCGCAATGTCTGTATCACCGCCTTGATTTCAACGGAGTAAAATGCTGTTTCGTAACCAAGGAATGCTATGTATAAGAGCTGATTATGTTCTGAGCATTTTTCTACCACCTGATTGATGGTCTGGATATGATCGATAGTAGAGTACCGTTTCCGAAAACCTGCTTGATCCTTTGCTTGATTGCAGTCTAAGGTTGTCCAGATTCTATCAGCGATTACCTTAGTAAATACCTTATACGTAACACACAGTAAGCTGATTGGCCTGTAATTTTTAAGGTCCTTAGAGTCCCCTTTCTTATGATTGCGGATAACGTTTGAATTCTTCCGTGGTTCCGGTACCGTTGATGACACCAGGCACTGCGTATACAGGGTGGCCAGTTTTTCTGGCACGATATTGCCCCGTCCTTTACCAAATCTGTAGTTATCTGATCCTATTCAGCTAATTTCCATTTTTTCATAGTTTCTAATTCTTTCTTGACCTCGTCCTTCGTCACTGGTGGAACGTCTGACTGTTTTTCCCTACCGCCAATCTCATTACGGTCCTGACTACTTTGGCCACTGTTGAGATCTGTATAGAACTCCTCGGCCACTTTAACTATCTTGTCCATATTCGTTATGACGTTGCCCGCCTGGTCCCTTATCGCATACATATGGTTTTTACCTATGCCCAATTTCTTCTTTACCGCTTTAAGGCCTCCCCTGTTGTTCACAGAATGCTCAAGTTTTTCCATGGTGTGCTTCATTATATCGGCCGCCTTGCGCGTATTGATTAGCTTTGATATCTAGGCCAATTCTATCTGGTCTGCTGGTTTGGAAGCTTTCATACTCTGGCGTTTCTTAATCAAATATTTCTTGTCCTTAGACAGCTTACCGGCATCCTCTCTGAATGTCCTACTTCCTACTTCTACAGTTCACTCAGTATTGATATCCCTGAAATTATTGTTCATTGCTTCTAGGGTAATGTCTCCATCCTTGCTTAGAGCTGTATATCTATTCTTGTAGCGAGATCCTTAACTCTTCTGCCCTCCCCCAACACCACTCATTCGTTGATGGGTTTCTTTCTTACTAATCTGTGCGTTTCGTCTTCCGATTTAGGCTAATTCATGACCTCACCATCCTGTGGTAAATGCATTGCACTTTCCTGATTACCTCCACCTCTTGCAAAATGACGGGGGTTTGAACTATGAAGTCAATTTCATTTTTAGTCTCCCCGTTAGGACTTTTCTATGTGCATTTCCGGTTGTTCCGTTTGCTGAAGAAGGTATTCACGATTCTTATGTTACTGTGAAATATACCGCGCCTTTTCAATCCTTCAAAATCAATTGCAAACACCGGTGATGCCTGATGTACTAACGCCTCCTAGAGAGGGTGGGTCTATGGTGCAGTGTTCGAGGAGCGGCAAATGAAAGGTGCCGCATGCACGCCTGGAGCGTACCGCTGGCGGTGTTAGCTTCTTATATGCATCGTTGGTTGGTTGCACAACTTTTATTTCCATCGGAAATACGCGTCCTCTTCCCCGCCCCCGGCACGCGTACCAGGGAAAACGGGGAGTCGTGCGGCCGCTGATTAGAGGCTGCCTGGTAGCCCTTGGCTTGTTTCGGCCTCTTGCGCCAGATGGATGGTGCGGTTCTGGTTCTCAGGATTCACAATTCGCAGCAGGGTATCCTAGGCTTCTCTACATGTTTTATTTAGTCTTATCCCTGGGGATTGCGGGCACCCCCAAAATATGTAGTCGAGGGTCCCTCTCGCACTACAGTGTTTGCACAGATCATTGTACCTAAAGTCTGGTATCACGTGAAACACGCAGACCGGGTTCATCAAGGTATTAGTTTGTAGCCACCTCCACGCTACAGCTTCTCTTTTATTCAGGCTAACGTATGACGGGGATAGCAGTCTACGTCCCAGTTGATACTGTTCGATGATTTCCCCGCAATTTTGCAGACGCTCGTCGTATGCTTAGTGTTTGGGGGCATACGACGAGAGCTTGGGCTAACTCGTGAGCCACATCATTATCAGGGACTGCAGCATGAGCGGGTGTTCAAATTAACTGAATTTTCCTACACAGTGTTCGTTAGGTGAGGATTTTGGTTGCCTCCGACGATATCCTCCCCATTATTCGCCTGGTGACGTCATGACCTGTCGTGACGGTACATTGCGCATTCCTTGTCGAACACAACCAGCATTTCATTGAACGCATGAAGTTCGCCGTTCTATATTTCGTTTACAGGAAAGGAATCCCACTAGAATCCTCACAGCAGACATGAGGAATTAGGAAGAGCATTTTACAATCCGGGACGTGGCTCAGTGGTAAAGCACTCGACTGGGGATCCAATGGATTGAGGTTCGATTCCCAATGGAAGCAAGGTTGCATAATTTATTTCTAACTCGCTTTCAAAACCGTGACACCCTCCGCCGACAGCTCCTACTGACAAAAATGACAGCTTAAAGGCATTCGCCTTGAAAACACTTATCCTAGATAACTGAGGACTGTAATAAGAACTCTGTTCTGGTGCGCAATTCAAATAAATATATACAGCTTCTTGGTGGAATGGTAATTGTTTCCGGGAGAATAGACGCAGAAGTGCGCGTGGAAAGGCACAATTCGTAAAGCGATGGGCTGGAGATCAAGGGATGGAGGTTGGAATCAAGGTAGCGGCAAGGATTGTAATTTATTTTTAACTCTCGCTCTCGAAAGTGTGACACCTCCGCTGAAAACCTTATGTCGACATGGGTGAGCGTAAATAGAGTTTATTATGTAATCAGCCTGTACACAGTGAGATTTCAAGATGGGAAAGATTTAATCACATAGTTTATATAAACAGTGTGGCTATTCTATATTCCCTTTACTATTATGAGTTTAAAACCTACAGCCAATATCCAATTGGATAACGTTGGTTTTTGTCTCTGAACAAGTGTAATGCAAGAGAAACCGTACGCTATCGTCGAGCACTTCCCTGTCGTATCAAAAATGAAGAAATCATCACCGGTATTTCTTTCTCGTCCAAGTGAAAGCCAGAGAAAGGCTAGCAAGTATGGGGCTCATTTGCATTTGGTTTCCAGGTTAATGCATGCCTTGACTTACCGGATATCCTCTACCCCATCTGCGCAGCTTTACTTTCAACAAGAAAGCGAACAAACACAAACTTTACCTGCTTTCAGATCTCTCTAATGTAAGTTTTGGCCGTGGTACGAGTGAAGGGTAATTTAATCGAACAGGAGTAGCCTGAAACACAATTATGCTTTAAAACGAGACTCGGAATTTCTAGGCGTCTATTTTTTCTTACCTCAACCTCAGACTTTTGCAAATGCAGTCCTCTCTTTCTGCTCCGGTATCTTTACTTGGATGTTTTATTTTCATCATAATGATCGTCATTCTTTTTTTCTAAACTTCTGGTTGAGTATCCCCGGATGAAAATGCTGTTAAGAAACAGCTTTTCAGTTCTGGAGATCATACCAACCAGCGGTATGAAAAGCATATTTGTGAATTAACTCTAAATATTCAGTATTTATTTCAGCGTACATTTCAAAATTACGAGAAAAACACAGATCGCTAATATCGCGGAACCGAAAGTTAACAGAGAAATATCAGCGCGATGCAAATTCCTCATGTAAAGATACGCATAAAAATAGAGAAAGTTAGCAGGCAGATACAAAAATTTGCGAATTTTTCTTCGAATAGCAGTTATCAAGTCGATAGCTATCCATCGTCTCCTTTAAAACAGACTTTCTCGACAAGTTGCCTTGGCAGTTACACATAAATATCACTAGATTGCCCAACTGTTGGTAGTTAATATTTACTATGGAATGATGGCGCCAGCACCGCTACAGCATCAGTGCCACCGACAATTTCATCACTGCGCACGCGGGGAAAGAAACGTCTCGGACGCATCTTCTCGGACTCCGTACTTGCCGACAACGCGAGAAATCGTGGGAGTTTTTTTTTTCGGCTGCTCGTCCCTTCCGCATGTGACGATATTCCCTTGGCTGTCGTGGGCGAAGATTCACGGGTAACCTGGGTGGTGATTCGGATGACCTGTTATTAGCGTTTTTTTATTGCTAGCTGGTGCTGTTAAATTTACAGCAATAAAAGTTTGTTTTCAGCACATGTTATTCCCAGGAGCACGGCTCGCCATGGTCGGCCTGCGCTCGGTAGCGTTCGCAATGAAGGTTTCATGGCTGGCGAATTGGACAGTAAGCTGCAAATAAGGGGGAAAACTTATTTATTCCTCCCCTAATATAAACGCCAACTGGCAGGCCAACGTGGGACCTGAGCTTGGAACAATACAGGACTGTTTTTTGGTAAAAGGGATGTTTTTTGTCCGGGCATGACAAGTGATATGTCTAGGTGAATACGGACCGCCAGGCCCTGCAGCATGCAATCATTAGAGCAAAGTGAATTCCTCTAAAAACATGATTGAGAGAGAGAAATAACTTTATTTGCCCCAGATGTCGTGCATTAGGACAGGTGGGTCCTATGTGGCCCTCAGGTGGGGGCGACATCCTGGTCCCACGAAATAAGTGCAAGTTGTATGTTCTTGTCTGGTTTGGTAGGGAGTTGGTGCCAGCTTTCCGCAGAGGGAGCTAGAAGTAGGTCCCTTGAGGGCGGGTTATTTTTGCTTCCCCAGAGGATATGCGCCTGAACTGCGGGTTCCCCGTTGCAATTTAGATACTCGGGGTCGTATTCTCCGCTAGTAATTATGTTATGACATGTCCAATGCCTCTTCATGTTTTTTGAAGTTTCTTCAGTGGGTGAACAACACGGTCCTTATGAACAGAGTGCGTGGCCTAGCTCCCGAGGTTTATCGAAGCATGAAGCGAGTGGGCGCTGAAGCCCCGTGGGAAGTAGGTTGTTTTCCTGTAATACTTTTTCTCTGTCCTGTCATTCTTGGAGGCACGGCTCCAGGATCCTGGTATCCTGGCTCAAGCAAAGCCACGGTGAGCATGCTGTATTGCAGCTCGCCACCGAGCCTTCCGAAACCGTTCGGTACAGTAGGCCCCGAGCTCATATCTATTTTTCACGGCGAGCGGGTTTGGAGCATCCTACCGTGCTGAAGTCTCCTCGCAGCTGTGTGCCGTTATTTTTTACAAGGCTTTGGTTGACTGTGGTCTTTTCCATAGTGGTTTTTAGGCGTAGCCCCTTCCTAGCTGCCTGTACGGCGTCTGAAGAGAAACTACCAGTAGGATCGTGGTTTTCAAAATCAGGAACACATTGGTCTACACATATTTTCGTAGCCATGCACAACCTAGGCAGTCTCGTTAAACTCTAGAAATAAATTTGTGTACTTGAACGTTGCGTTTTTGCAGCCGCGTAACACGTTTTGCGAGCGAGTTTTCCTCCCCTAGAGGCCCATGCGGACGCCAGAGCCCCTCCCATGGCTTATGTTACACGTATGCGGAGAGCGTTTTATCAGTTATGCACGCTTACCGGAGTCACCCAGGTTTACTTGCCTCTGTCCATTATCTCGCAGACACCTACAGCGAGAGGACTTCCATGCGTCTTGTTCGACGCACCTACGAGGGCTAGCGCGGAGAGACTAGCCCACAGCCATCTCTTGCTGCTACAACGCGGATGGGACGCCGTAAGCGTGTCGCCTCTCAATTACTAACTGCAGAATCCTAGCTTGCAGTTTTCAGCCGACCTCGTTGGCTCTGACGACACATAGTCAACTCCCTTCGATCACGGATGCTGCGCAATTATCAGCACCTGGCTTGGCTCAATACCCTACTTGTCATTTGTTGCTCTCGGTATCTGCAGTTCAGACAGGGGCACTGCTTATACGAACTCCAGGCCAGAGGTCTCTCAACCGCCCCACTTCGGGCCGACTTGCCGACAAGGAAGACCACGGACAACGCCAGCAACGCCTGTGTAGATTTTCATGCTCCCTTCGGCGCACCGAGGAAGTTTTCGTAAACTTCGTCGGCCCAACCTTTGCTGCAGGTCATGCCTCATGTTTGTGAATACCAGGAGACATCTCCAATGTATGTACTCGCAAGCGCGTAGGTCAAGTTCAAGAGGGGGGATGTGGAGAACTATTTTCCATCTTTCCCTTTATAGTCTACTTTCCCGCCAGGTCAGGCTGTATTTACTCAAAACAACAACAACAACAATATCGCGCACACGTTGGCGGTTATTACCTATGATAGGATAACACCGGCGTCATGAATTCGTCACTGAGCACTCGGGAGAAGAAAGTGAAGTCTAATGAATTTGGAATTCGGCGTGCGCGGACGAAAGCATATCATGATATTATAAATCAATAGAGATTAGAAAGTCACATGGCCTCAAGCCAACAAATTTCTAAGCAGGAATGAAGATGTTCTATGGAGAAAGTTGCAAGCGGGGTTTTCCTCAACCCATTCGCACTAAGCACATGGCAGCTTTCGATGCAAGACCCGCAATGCAAACACTATAGAAATTGCTGGCATAATTCACATAGAGTGGACATGCCCTAGCTACAATGAACCAGACATGAATATGGAGTCCTAAGTGGCTTTATTGAGCAGCCAAAGCAAAGACAACCAAGAGAAAATCATGCATCTGGCACCTGGATACCGCAGAATCCCAAGAGATTCCAGACTGCTGAAAGTGGTGGAAGATTCCTTGATGGGTATAGTTATTCATCATCACGCACTCCACTTTGCCACCTAGGCGGGCATCCACGGGAACCTTTCCATCCTGCTCGTTACGTGCAGCCTTTGCAATGTCCTCTGCCCTAGTGTGGGTGAATATTCTCCCCTAATCTGATTGGTGAATCGGGGAACGTAATACTTAGCGTATTTTGTTTCTAGCTGGCATTACTGTGATTGCAGCAATAAATACCTGTTTGTTGTCCCCTAGAGCACGGCCCGTCGTGGTCGGCGTGCGCTCTGTAGCGTGAGCGATCATGGGGGGGGGGGGGGCTTTTTGGACACTCAGCCCGCGAGTAATCGGCGAAATTGTAATTATTTTGACTGTAATAGGATGTAAAGTTGGGCTGGATGGTGCATGATCTTGTGACTAAAAACAGCGTTAACAAGAAACGAAGAGAGGGGATCGCACGCTGTCCCCTTCGCCGCGTGTTAGCGCTCTTTTTAGCTAAAATAAATATTTATTCACCCATTTTAACCCCACAAACAATATTTAGTAAAAACGGCGATCTGCGTTTTATTGACTGCAACACGTGTCAGTGCTTCTGCGTGGAATGAGCCACTTCTCTTACCTAGCGGTACGGGGGTCGCCAATTAACTCTTGTAAAGGTTCCAGCAGCGCATAAGAAACATTGTTGGCAGACAAAAATGTGTACATCAGGCGAAATTATGTTTTTTTTTATTTCATTATCCGGTATTGAGAGAATAGTTGATATAAAAACAGGTAAATACAATGGCGATGGAACGTAATGCTTTCTTCGGTAGAGGCAATACATTGGGAAGGTTCTTCAGTGTTCTGGTACCTCACACCAATGCACAATAGTTAATATGCGATGACAACAGAAGGTGGAACAATTTTATTTGGCTTTTTCTGCAAAGAGAATGGCGACATGACAAGACCGCTCCAGCTGCTGATGAAATAGATTTGCAGTCGATTGATTATGGTGCGTTCATGTCATATCAGGAGAAAACGTTACGCTAAGACTTTCCTGCTTACCCTCTATATCATTAAATGTGTACTCGAGCGACACACACTGTGTCACGCGCACTGGTTCGTCTCTGACCATAAACATTATTGCTTTGAATGTATTGGTACTTATTTATTCCATTTCTTTGGGACCATGACCAAATCTTTAAGCAGAGTCCTCTCCCATTTTTCTAACGCTTCACTTGTATAGCGACCATAAACAAAGTGGCTAGCGTCGTCTGTGTAAATAATAAATGAAACGTTAGTGTTGTAGCGAACAATGACAGTAATGTACACGTTAACCAAAAAAGAGGTCCCAGCACACTGCCTCGAGGCACTACGGAAGACAATTCTCGGAGACGAAAAGTGATTTCTTATTCGAACAAGGTGTCCCAAGTTATGAGACCATGACTAAAAATAATGATAGCGCTGAGCCACGCATATCCAATTTGTGAAGTTTCATTAGCAAGAAATTATGGTGCCTTACTGTAGTCTATAAATATGCCGAGGGTTATTTATCATCTTCATAATGTTTGCTATCATTTATTTCTGCATATTCGGTATGGCTTTAAGGGAGTAATTACTCATTGACATCCATCCGAGCAGCCATACGGATAAAGAAGAGCTATACATGTTTCTTGGTGACGTCATAGTTAAAGGAAAATACGTCCTGATCCCGGGTACAAACCCAGGACCACCGCCTTTCTAGGACAGTCGTTTTTTCTTTACCTGCAACTTTATTTAACTGCGCAGATTCTTACAAAGCTGCACAGCTTTCTTTTGTAGCCGTATGGCTGCTCTTGGGGTAATGTCAGTAATTACTAATCGGCTCCACCTTCAGGGTTCTTCTAAATATCCAACAATGTTGTGTTGTTACTGCTGAATTCCTCTGCGAAAGCCATGCTGACTTTTTGTATGTAGGTCGTGCTTCAAAAAAAAGTTGATGATAATACTGAACTGTATTTTCTATAAACCCTACGAAAAAAACTGTACTGCTGATATGGGCGTGTAAATATTTACTTCTTTTTTCTCACCCCTATCAAATAGGTGAAACGTTAGCTTTTTTCATCTTAGCCTGAAAACAACTGGACGCGGAAACGAAAAACATACGCGTTCAAGACATTGGCGCCATAACATCAAATAAATTTTTCACGGGCCTTATCGGAAGAAAATAAATATAATTTAGAATTGCACTTTGTTAACTTTTAAAATGTTCGACAGATTTGCATTGGATCCCTTCGTGCACTAAATACTGTTTACTGGCATTGGTAATTAGGTGTCATGGCAACTGGAGGATTTGGTGCACATATCTTAGTCTCTATGTGTACAATAAAATGCTTGGCCAGAGACGTTTCTGCTTGAACGGTGTTATACACTATAGGTATTATTGCGTTATTTTTAGACCCACTTCCAAACTTTTATTGCTTCGTTTAAAACTTTCTATACATAATCTGGGCGATTCTTCGGGGTGTCGTAGAAATGGTGCTGCATTAGGAATATTCTGCCCTCCTTAAGTCAGTGCCAAGTTCGTTTCGAAACTACTTGGAAGCTTTTTTTTCTCCTTTCTTCGCATAGCTGATCTTCGTTTCAATGCCTCGTGCGCCGCCATATTCATTTTATAGCGGCACCCCGTATGAGCCAAACAGAGAGAGCGGCCACCGGGTTCACTCGACGCCGTCTTACGCCATATCATCCTTTTCGTGTGGCGGCAGCTACTGGCAGGAGCAGCAGTGGCCAGGACAACTACGAAGGACTGCGTTACGCTTCCGCAGGCCGAGCTTTCATTAGTTGTGAGTGCCGCAGTTGCCTAAAATGACGGCTAGTTTTCACTTACAATTTCGCGGTTGCAATGGCAACTGTAGACACAAACGCAAAGCGAGTCATCTGTATGGGAAGTTACCAAACTCGGGATTGACTACTAGAGATGCTTTCCATTCATCCCCACACTGACTTACCGTGAGATGCGACGAATTTCATGCCTTGCATTTCTCTCTATAGTTCCTACGTGATACTTCGCTGTCTTTATATCTCATTACAAGATTTTGAGCTTGTTCTGCACTGGCACCACTCACTACGATTGCTCCGCTGATTTCTGCAATCGCTAACCAAGATCAAAGAATGTTGGCGTCTGTGGCGCCCTGGCTTTCTAGTGCGAAAAGCGCACAATCGAGCTTTCCAGCTTCAACAACTTATTTTTTTACGCCAAATAACTTTTCAAGAAGAGCACAAAAAACAGGATAGTCTATAGTACCGTCCAATGGTCTTTTCATTCTGCGTTTGAGTACGTCAGACGCCGTGTAGCAGTGCAGCCTCACACCGTTTTTGCAGCATTTTTAGCGCGACGTGTTGTTGAGCTTAACGACAAAAACGTGCGGTTTCAACTGTGCCGTTAAAACGGACGAGAAGTTCGCGACACTTACAGCAGTTGATGCCGCGATCCTGACAAGCGGCGCCGCCCGCTCGAGCGGCGGGCGACACTGCTCTAGCCGCGTACTACTCCTACGTAGTCACTAGGCCTACATTGTTTCACATTGAGGGCGCATCGGACGGCTCTTAGATCAGCGGTGAGCTAGAGCAAATGGTTTCCCGTGAAGCTTTCGTACTACAACTCGCATTGCCTGGTGTACTTAAATAAAGATATTCCTAATTTCGGCAAAATGCAGACTATGAGCCGCGCCTTACTGGCGGCAGCTGTTTTAGAGCAGAAACGTGCTTGTATTGCAGTTATCACACCTACCAAAAACACAATAAGGTCAATTATCCTACGGTAACGGGTGTTTTACTCACGGCGGATTTTGTTCTTGAATTTTGCTGAATATTTAAAAAAAATTAATTTCAGCACGCTCTTCTGAATGTGACGTAAGGGACCCACTGTATTGTTGCACGGTCCACGCGGGGAGCGCGGATGGCGCAGCGTGCGGCGTTTGCGGCGGTAAAGTAATTAAAAACGATGTCATATTAGAGAAGCCATCGTTGGAACGAAGTCCGTCTGGTTTACATGAAATGTTCATAGGTTATATGAACCAGGGTCTAATGGAAAGCAGTGCAGCAAAAGCATATGAAGCCACACTCGGACTGCTATTACATGCTTTCCGCATACCCTCTCGGCAGTCAGCTTTAGATTTATTTGGTTATTTGTGCCGTCCACTGCCGCACATTACTTTGCCGATGAAGTTGTTGCCAAGAACAACACTAATAAAGAGATTTCAGCCTTTAAATGGGACATTACGGAGCAGTAAGGCCTCCTGCCATGCATAATGCGTGCGAACGCGTAGCCCACTCAGAACTGGGAACAGTGCGCCAGCACAATGATCGTGGTTAGGTAGTATTTTCCTCCTCTCGTCCTTGCGTTTGGTAAAACAGCCTATAAATGCCTGTAGGAGAGCATTTTCTCTGCTATAATATTTAAATATTCAGTCCTTAATCAGGGATTTGACAACTCTTTTTTCAGCCTCACGAGCTTCAACATAAACGACTCCTAGGAGAGGATAGGATAAGATAGGATAGGATAGGATAGGATAGGATATACGTTAATTTCTCTAGGCAAGTAAATATTGATAAAAATTCATCGTAATCTTCATAGGCGCAGTATTTCTTATAAACTGTAGGTCACTCAATATTTTAATTGAGTTCACAAAAATCATTCAAGTTTCTTTTATAGAGAGGCATAGGCATATCTCATGAGAACGATAGGTTTCTTCCTTAGCAACCGGACTGTACAAATGAAGAATATCGAGAACTGATAACTGATACCATACATTTTTGCCCTGGCTGAAGAAATATAAGTATCTGCATTTAATATACAACCAACAATAGCTCATTGCCTTTTTGTAGCTTCACGAGTGCGTGTTGTTATGGCATTAAAAAAGCCGGCAGCTTTGAATTTTGTGAAGTTCATGGGCGTGGAAACTATCGTCAATTAGGTTGATATTTAAATCACCAGTAACGACGAGGCGATAATTATGAATGCAGAAAACTCTCGTAGGTCTTCCAGTGAGTTTAAAAAATGCTCTGTGTCACCTTACGTAGAACGGAACCTACAGCAAATATATTTGTGTTGTTCTTGAAGCAGAGTACTTCATAGTCTCGCGTAATACGAACGAACCCTACCAGCACCACGCGTGCCATCTTGTGCATTGTTTACACTGCTAGTCAACCGCCCCACATGTGCTTTCGATTTTGAATGCAATACATAGGTCTCCAAAACTAGCATATTGGTTGTCCTATGGAGCCACGTTTTCGAAAACATAACGTCAAACGTAAACAGAAACTTATTAAGAATTGCGGCAATTAGACCAAGAATTCTCGACCGCGAGTGTGCATTTATACAAATAGCTACGACCAGGTTCTGTACAAGATACCATTTTGCAATGTCTGCATGACATGGGAAATAGACATTGGTCTCCAAAATGATCAATTAGGCAATTTGTTCTACACCCTGATTACATAAAATGCATATGACTGCAGTTGTTTCGGACTTCCCAGCAAGAACCTTACCATTGTTGTTGTAGAATAATCACCAACGTAATCAGTCTTTCGAGTGGACGCGAGACCCAACCATCTCTTTTGGTCAGGACATAGGTCATCATTTACATATAATCGTGGATTATTGGGAAATACAACGTGATTGCTTTTGAATTCTTTTGCAAGCCGTTTCAATGAAAGCACGGTGTATTTTTTCCTGAATCTTTCATTGCATCTCAACGTTGTCACAAGTTGGCACTCAGTCTCACACTACGATGTCGGCACTTTCGATCGGTTCTTCTATCACATAACCGATCTACCTGACTAGTTCCGGAGTGTTTTCTTCATCTTCCTGCACGAGGCCATTGATTTAAAACTTTGATTGGCGAAAGTACTGCTCGCAATGCTCAATACTTTTCTGAAGCTGCTGGATATTGGTTTCGTTTTCCGCGCACCCTTCACGCAAAGTTTCATTCTGCTTCTTCAATCTAATTCTTCCTTTTTTTGCATCCTCCACCTTTTGTACATATCTCCAAATTCGCAGTAATTATACTGCATGCTTTTAGGCTCTTCTATTTCAACTCGAAGTTTGCGCCCGTCGTGCAGTCATCTTTATCAGGCATTGCGTCGCGTGAAGTGACAAGGCTGTAGATTCAAGAGTCAGTGTAACATTTTTCCCGACTGAACAATTTCACAGTTCTTAGCGATTACACAAGTAAACACAAGCGTTAACAGCAACCGTTCAAACAGGTGTTTCGTAGTTCATGGTTGTTACTTAGAACACGGAGTTCAAATTGCTGAAAATTCCTTCAACAAGTGAACTCCAAGACTATTTCTCTCTTGCACATCCAAAAATTCTCAAACCAAATCAATCTTCACAATAGTTTAGACTCTGGTAGTTGAAATGGGACAGAATGGGACCTCCCGACTTTTCACAATGATAAGGGCCAATAAAATGTGTCCATGCTCCCAAGTTTCCTGTCGCGATGCTCGCGAACAAAACTGGAAGTCTGTCTAAGACACATAATAGCAAACAACATGAATCAATCCATGAGTTGGTAAACATTTTGAGCTGCCGCGTCACGCGAATAGTACGAAACTAAAACTTTTTTATACATCAATAAAGGGAGTTTACCTCTGTTGAACCGATCATAGTGCGACACCACGGGGAGCTATACGTGCGCTATCAAATTCAGTAGCACGTGCTTACTTGTGTCAGCTGCACACACGGCGCCATCTGCTAGTCACGGCGTAAAATGGCGGAGGGTTAACCATGAGCTCCGAGGTTTCCTCCGGTACCACGGTGCGCTGGATCGCGGATGCCATGGTTTCAGGCGCGAATTCGGAGCCGCGATGTCAAATGTCGTATGTCCTACACTAAATACACCTAATTAAAACAGTCGAAATCAAATTCGGCAGGGTACATTGCTGAAATGCACGGTTGTTCAACCAGAGCACCCGGATTTGAACCCCACTGGTTAGAATCCACTCCTGTGGATTTGTAAGTGCGAAAGACCTAACAGAAAGTTCAGCTCTATGCTCGATCACATACTCTATTAGGTGAGAATCATGGAAATCGTTTCAGGAGAGTCGCTCCTTGAAGCCGCTATACGGGACTTGATTTGAATTACCTTTCTTTCTTTCTTTCTTTCTTTCTTTCTTTCTTTCTTTCTTTCTT
>JAJIZL010026786.1:46148-68086 GCA_023969395.1 Amblyomma maculatum | reverse complement strand
TTTCTTTCTTTCTTTCTTTCTTTCTTTCTTTCTTTCTTTCTTTCTTTTATTCAAGACATTTTGTTACAGCAATGCCTTGGGGGGCGCAAGAAACTGCAGAATCGTGCCTGACGAGGCCGCGGCCCCTTGGCTACGGTGAACGTACAATACTGCGAATGCACACACATCAAGCATTACATTCAGGTATGTACAACAAAGTCTAGCTACAAACTCCATAACGGTATACACAGACTTGGCTCCGTATACAGGAAGCTCATATAACAGCGCAGTAGCGGTAACTATTGATTTCAATCTAAAGGAATTAGCTAGCGCCTGAGTCAGGGATTGCACGGTAACAAGACACAGTGTACTGGCGAAGACTGTAAACAGGAACAATCCCAAACCTGCATATCCTTAGCAAGATTTACCCGTTGCAAAATCAGGACACCTGCCCATGAGTGTGGTAGCACATCTTCGTTATACCACATCACGTGGGAATGCAGAAATAACGATAGCTTTCGTAAAGACCCGAGTGTGGAACAGTGGGAGAGCCGTCTCTCCAGCAGCGATTTCAGTTGCCAACTAGGTCTCATTCAGCCCGCCCAGCGAACAGCGAAGCTCAGCGGAGCCCTGAAATAGGGGCACCGCCCTGTGAGAGAAAAGAAGATGGACGTCTTCTGCTTCTAGCACAAGACCTTTCTAGAGAAATTACCGTGTTTTCAATCCTATCCTATTCAGGTTTCATCAGAGGACTACGGCATTACTAACTCATTTTGTTTTCCAAAAAACCAGGTTATAACCACAAAGGTGTATATTTTAAAACAAGTCATAAGAACACAGATCAGGAGAAAAACAGAACAAAGGAAAATGATCCCACCGAAGCTTTCAGGCCACGTTTAGAAAACACTCCCGCAATATGCGTCGTAGTCGCGGCAGCGAAGTACCTGTAGCCAGGTTTTCAAATAATTCAGGTTTTGCGGTAAGAAAATCTGGTATTAAAAAACTTACTTTTAATATGCCTTACGGGAAAGCGGCTTGGGTATTAACCTTTGCCGTGCAGCGTACGGGCCAGTCTTTGCAGAATATCGTTTTTGAAATATGCTGTCTGTTTTTTACTGTCACGATATTTCGAGGGCTAGTTTGTAATTGTACAGATACATGACGGGTAATATTTTATTTTTTTTAAATGGGGGTGGGAGGCATAATATCTTCTGATAGCTCTAAATTACAAATTGCTCATACCACTCACACCGCTCACTATTGCAAGGAAAAAGGACATTCTAAATTAGCCTTGGTTGTCATGGACCATGATAAAAAATGTAACGAAAACGTGAATGTAAGCGAGCATAATAAATTTGCTTCTTCGCGCCTAATGTAGCATGATATTGCAGCGTGTGCAGCAGCAGCCGCTAGGCGGCTGCTCACACCGGGGAAACTGAAGGCGGCGACCTCAGGGGGGCAGGTTGCTGACGAACGGAATCGATGTCCCGAAGACCCTCTCGTGACGACTCAGCCCGATGCTGTGACTACAATGCCTCCGCCGCCCCATGAACCCGAAACTCCCAATGAACCTCAAGCCGATCACGTTGTTAGCGCCGACTTTTCCGTTCTCGTCGACGGACACCCAGTAACCGCTTTGTTAGACACCGGAGCAGATTTTTTAATAATAAGCAAGAATTTCGCAGATCGGCTCTCCAAGGTGAAAACTGAACGGCTGGGGCCGCAAATTCGTACTGCTGGCGGTCACCTTATGACGCCGACGGGACGATGCACTGAGTAACCATCGCCGTTTTTGTTATCCTGCCGCACTGCTGCAAGGACCTCATACTCAGCATGGACTTTTTACGTGAGCATGGGGCCAATATTAATGTTCCTCGACGTACGGTAACGTTTTCGACGCCTGCAACGATGACCGCTGACTCCGAACGACGCCACGCACCTTTACGCATCGTTGACGCGGATGTATCCATGCCGCCACGTTCGTCTGCTCTCGTCACAGTCAGGTGCGACGACCAGTCCTGTGCTGCCGGCGTTGCCGAACAGAAGACAGAGCTTCTGTTACATCATGGAGTCTGTGTTGCACGCGGTATAGTTCATCTGACTAATGGTCTAGCTCACGTGCTGATTACGAACTTCGGGCACCGAATGAACGGCAAGGCATCGCTAAAGGCACCGCGGTGGCCTACTTTGAAGGTGTCGCAGAAGCCGCCCACGACTGTTTTCTTCTTGAGACCAACACGTCTGCCAGCCAAACGCCCAACTTCGACCCTGATGTGAATCCCGCTCTATCACCGGTAGAGAAGAACAGACTCGTCAGGCTACTCTCAGTTTCAAGACTGCTTCTCATCCGCCTCCGCGGTTAAACAGACGCCCTTGACCAAGCACCGCATAATAACCGACGACCGCACCCGACCAGTCCGACAAAACCCCTACCGAGTGTCACCGCGGGAACGCGAAGTCAGTGCTCAACAGGTAGACGAGCTGTTAAATGACGGTGTCATACAACCATCGAGAAGTCCCTGGGCTTCGCCTGTTGTCCTCGTTAAGAATAAAGACGGAAGTTTAAGGTTCTTTGTGGACTACCGTAAACTCAATCAGGTCACAAAAAAAGACGTCTACCCGCTGCCAAGCATTGATGACTCATTAAACCGGCTGCGCCACGCGCGCTACTTTTCATCACTTGATCTTAAGAGTGGTTACTGGCAGATCGAAGTCAATGAACGTGATCGCGAGAAGACAGCGTTTGTTACGCCCGACAGACTTTAGAAATTCAAAGTGCTACCTTTCGGATTGTGCTCCGCTCCAGCGACATTTCAGCGAATGATGGACGCAGGTCTATCTGGTCTTAAATGGCAGATGTGTCTAGTCTACCTGGACGACGTTGTTGTGTTTTCACCAACGTTCGAGGAACATCTCAACGTCTCTCCGCTGTGCTACGGACTATCAGATCTGGCGGCCTCACGTTAAAACCACAAAAGTGTCACTTTGGCTATGAAGAGCTCCTGTTCTTGGGCCATGTCGTCAGCCATCGAGGGGTTCGTTTCGATCCCGCTAAAACAACAGCCGTCACCAAATTCTCTACTCCATGTAACAAGAAATAGTTCGTCGTTTCTTGGGCCTCTGCGCCTATTACCGCAGGTTTATTGAAAACTTTTCACGCATTGCCGCTCCGTTGACACGTCTCACACGGGATGATGTCACCTTCACCTGGACGGACGAACAGCAAAAGGCATTCGACGAGTTACGGCACCGCTTGCAGACAACAACTGTGCTTGCCCATTTCAATGCGAATGCCGAGACTCTGGTCCACACAGATGCCAGCAACGTGGGTCTAGGCGCTGTACTCGTCCAGTGGCAAGATGGTGCCGAGCGAGTTATCGCATACGCCAGCCGGACTCTGTCACGTGCCGAATCGAACTATTCCACCACCGAAAAAGAATGTCTGGCTGTTGTATGGGCGGTGATGAAATTTCGACCCTATCTTTATGGCCGGCACTTTCTGGTTGTGAGTGCCCACCACTCTCTGTGCTGGTTAACTAACTTGCGAGACCTCTCCTGACGCATTGCACAATAGAGTTTAAGGCTACAGGATTTCGACATGATCATCGTGTATAAGTCTGGACGTCAGCACAGTGACGCCGACTGCTTGTCCCGTTCACCTGTCGAGGCTGCGCGGGAAGACGAAGAACCAGACTTCCCCCTTATCGCAGTCGTCGACGAACTCACTGTTTCGCAGGAGCAACGTGACGAGCCCGCTCTCGCACCACTTATCGATTTTCTGGAAGCACGCACTACAGAAATTTCCCGTCTCTTCGCCAGAACGCATACATCGTTTTGCATGCGAAACAATGTCTTATACAAGATCAACTTCGCTCCGACGGGAAGAGATTACCTCCTCGTCGTACCAGAGTCTCTTCGCGAAGAAGTCTTACAGGCATGTCATGACGAGCCCACCGCGGGTCACCTGGGGTATGCTCAAACTCTGGCCCGAATTAAGAAGAGTTATTACTGGCCAAACCTTGCGGCCGCAGTACGACATTACGTGAGAACATGCCATGATTGCCAGCGACGGAAAACACCGCCTGTGAAACCGGCCGGTTTACTGCATGCTGTTCAAGTGCCAAGATACCCATTCGAACAAGTCGGCATGGATCTGTTGGGTCCTTTTCCAATTTCTGATTCGGGCAACAGGTGGATAATTCTCGCTACAGATTACCTTACGCGTTATGCTGAACGAAGGCTCTCCAGCGCGGTACACCAATCGAGGCAGCGAAATTTTTCATCAAACGCATCGTCCTGAGGCACGGCGCCCCGACAGTTATATTAACGGACCGAGGCACTGCTTTCACTGCCAAGCTACTGGAATCTGTCATGCAGCTAAGTGGCACTACCCATCGCAGGCCAACCGCCTACCATCCACAGACTAATGGCTTGACAGAACGTCTGAACAAAACTCTCGCCGACACGATGTCCATGTACGCGGATGTTTAACATCGGTCTTGGGATGACGTCCTGCCATACGTCACGTTTGCGTACAACACGGCGCAACAGGAAACAACGCAAATGACGCCGTTCTCCTTATTGTATGGCCGCGATGTTTCGACAATGCTCGAAGCCATGTTGACCCACGACGGCCGTGACCTCGACGTTGGCGCCGAGGAGTTCACTCAACGCACAGAAGAAGCGCGACAGCTGGCGAGGGCCCGCATCCGGAACCAGCAAGACGCCCAGCGTTACGATCACCGCCACCATGTAGTGACTTTCGAACCTGGCGACAGAGTGTGGCTCTGGACTCCGATTCGACGTCGGGGACTATCTGAAAAACTTCTGAAGCAGTACTTTGGCCCATACAAAGTGCACCGTCAGCTGAGCGACGTCACGTACGAAGTGCTTCCGGACGGCTTTTCTTTTACTCGTCGCCAGCAGAAATCCGAGGTTGTCCATGTAGTGCGCATGAAGTCGTACTTTTCGCGAGAAAATTAGCGCACCGCCTACCGCATGTTTTTTGCTTTATTTTTTTTTCTCTCTGCTTTCGAATTCATCAAGTTGACGTTTATGTTTTTAGAGAGGGGGGTAATGTAGCGTGTGCAACAGCAGCCGCTAGGCGGCTGCTCATCGAGAGTCTCGCGCGCAGATTCGAAGAAGTGGCCCCGTGGCGTTCGAGAAGAAGCAGAAGTCGACTCCTGACACTCGGTGCTCTGGACCTGCTCTTCTGTGCCTGCTAGGTCCACCCCCTATTAAAAACCAACCTTCTCGTTACGGGCCTAAACGGCTACGTGACAATATTTTATGTTATTTAAAGTGCCAAGAGCAAGCCCGATCACTTGGGAGTGTGCCAACGTCATTCATCCACGAAAGGATTTCACTGAATACTTCCCCCCCCCCCCATTCCTCACATTTAGCAGCTGAAGATTGTTCGGTTGGAACGTTCCAGAATTTTAAACTCAAAACCGTAGATGGAATGGCTCCTGTTCGCCTCAAGGGTATGCATATAGTTTTACTGGTGTTTAACTGAATATAATCCGAGGAAAGCCATGAATTTAGCCCTGTTGGCCATTCGTTAGCATGATAAAACACCTCTGGTAAGTAGTTGTAGAGAAGAACACATTCGTGTCTTCTGCTATATAGTTAACTTCGAGTCATTTCTTAAATTTACTATATAAATTATATATAATGCAATATATGTCGGTTGAAGTAAGGTCCTTGCAGCGCACCGCGTTCTATCAATCCACATTCTCATGTCGCACCATTTATGCACGTATGCTCAATTCTAGACGTTAGGTGGCTGTTCATCAATGAAGATTGTTTGCCGCAAATTCCGTAGAATGAAAACTTCCTTAAGAGCAAATTGTGTTTGGACACAATAAAACGCCTTTCTAAAGTTTATAAAGTTGCCCAGAGGGAAAATTAATTTTCAAAGTTTACAAGTATGTGTTCTTAACTTCAACAAGTGCAATTACAGACGACTTATGATTTCTAAACCCAAATTGTACATGTGCTATTATATCATTTGCCATGAGAAAGGAAGCAACACTTTTATGCATTATACTATCCTCTATCTTCGCAAATATATGAAGTATAGAGATTGGTCTGTAATTGTTCATATACTGACAAAACCGCCTGTTTGTATTACAGTCACGCGAGCTAGCTTCGTTGAATCTGGGAACACCGCGGTAGAAACAATGAGGTTGAGAAGATGCGGAAGTGAAATGACTACTGTATCTACATCGGCTTTATATGGTTTGGGTGCAATACCGTCTGTTTCAGAGGCGCAATGCTTTTTGAAGGGCAAAATTATGTCTATTATTTAATACTGATCGGTAGGCGTAATGAACAATTTGTTCTAACAACGTGTTTTGATAAAATGCTTGCATGGCACTATGGCGTGGTTATCTGTGGAAGCTCTTACGACAATAAAATGATCGTTAAACATGTTTCCAACTTCAATGTCACACAAAGACTCATTGTGACAAAAAACTCGCTTTGGTGAAGTTCATTTGCATTGAAAATCTCTGATCGTTTGCCATACAAGACACGAATTTCCCATAACATCAGAAAACTAAGCTATGTAGTATGCTCTCTTTGTTTTTCTTTTAATATCAGCGCCTCATTTATCTCTCTCTGTCTTAAACAATCGGAGGTCACTTTCACATCTTGGGTTTAAGAACGTCTAAAAAAGGTTATTGGGACGTTTGTTCTGTTGTATATTTCATGCGTTATCCAAAGTCTCTCTTGTATTGTGTTTTTATAAAGCATTAAGCGGTAATCGGTAATGATACTTTTTAGGAAAAAATAAAAAAATTCAAGAAGGAATTATAAGCCTTATTTGATCGTTATTCTCTAGGATGACACCCCAGTTTTGTTTCGTATTGAGACCTTCGAACATAAGTATATGTCGTTCCGAGCAGCCTCTGACTGGAATTTCTTCCTCTAAAACATGTTTTTTCTCTTGAGGCTATCAGAGAGTAAATTGGTAAGGTAAGGTCACAGACGATTGCCCCTGATTTCATTTCAGCGGGAGCAAAGCCTGTAATGCAGAGGTCAAGAATCGTTTGTGAACTTCGAGCGACACGAGTAGGAAAATTTATCACATCTGAACAGCCATATCACTCAAACAAGCTCTATGAAATGCTTGAAAGTACTCTTATTTGTGGAGGCATTTTATTGTAGTCGTCTATAAAGACACTCTCGAGTTTAAGCGCGACACTGCTTTCAAATATACATCTTCTGCAAACTGCATACATTCACTCAATCTTCGAGATGGTGGACGGTAAAAGTGAGCAAGTAACATGTTATAACAGGTAATGGTAATGGATTCAATGTTTTCAATAACAATTTCACAGTTTGGCTGACTTTGGTAAGGTAGATCCGAAGGGAGAGATAAAATAACACAACCTCCAAGCATTAGTGGACGAGAGGCTGAGACAATCATTTTCTGGCATAAGAAAACTATTATCCAATGTGAACCATGCCTAGCTAAAGCAAATATAATCAAATTCATAGTTTTAAATTCACAGAAGAAAGGTGACTGCGTCAAATGTCTTATGCAGACTTTGGGCAATTTAATGAAACACGGAAAACTTCGTCTTGCCCTTAAAAAGTACATTATCATAACCGAATGTCGACACGAACCGCATCACATGTTTTCAAAAATATGACAAAAGTGTATGCTTATACTTCAGGCTGGCAAGATTATCCTGCTCACGGATGACAACTGCTCGCGCACAAGGCCATTTTTTACGAGCACCTTTCCATTCACGTGCCAAACGAACGATTAACTGGATTCCTTTGCCCACTATTTGCAGCCGATAGAAGATTACGAGAGAGAGACCCGTGTCATGTTTTCGCAAATAAGCATGTGGGTTTTGCCATCTCGCAGCACCTGCATTTTTGCCAGACAAGCATCGCGAACCTCTTGCCTTGCGTTAGAGCACAATTTCACCCTGCGTTTTACCCGGTTTTGCGGAAAGCTTTTGTATGGTTATTATCTAATATGAGCGCAAGTTTTGAAGATCCAGTTTCTAGCTTAGGTCGTTAACCTTCTTTATCAAAAGTCATTGTTTGTCTCTGGAATTCAGTGAATTTCAAAAATCAGCCGGCGGCTGCGCCACTCCAAGATGTGTACATCTAGGTTGTGTTGTAAAATTCGTCTCGACCATTCACCCTTCTCAAGTTGTTCGACTCGTTTCGTCGCTTCATTCGTTGACATTGCTTGGGCTAGAAGCCGTGTTTGAAAATTATCAAATTTATCAGGGACCAGCTGGACATGCTTCTAGCGACGCGAGCTTATCGGCCGAGGCACGAAGGGAGTAAAATCTTGTTTTCCAATTCATGCAGCCTATTTAGTACCTCTAGATCAGACTGCTGTTCGTCCTGCATCAGCTATACGAACACCCTTGCATTAATCGCACTTCCAAGATTCCTTAGCCCTCACTCTTTTGGAACAGTACTCCTCCTCTGAAATCCCAGAACAGGGCCCGACTCTAGATGTCGTGATATGGACACCGTGCTCAAGGCTAACATCGATCCTGAGGCTGAAGGAATCGGAGCGGTCGCCTTGCGACGCTCTCGGCCCCTACAGAAAAGGCGCCTGAGATCACATCTACTCCCTCTATGGAAAGCTCGAAGAGGACTTCTCCAAAGATGGCGGAAGCAGCGACACAATCGCGAGCTGTGTAAACGTATAGCTGAACTTATTGCTGTGGTCGAGCGCTACACGGAAGAGCTGAGTTCCAACTGGCACAGACTCTGCACAAGGCTGCAGGGAACACAAGGAATGGCCAAAACGTGGTCGCTTCTCCACGGCCTTCTCAACCCATCCAAGACAGAAGAGGAAACCTCTAGAGCGGTTGCTGAGCTCCTCCACAAAGAAGCAAAAGATAAAACTACACTGCTCAATTCTCTGGAATAGCGCTCTATACTAACGAGTCTCAGAGAGCAGTATAGGGACTACCCCCATCGAAATGCGTGTTCACCCCTGGAGGTCGACATCACGGATTCATAGGTTCGAGCAGTGCTCGCGAGCATGAGAAGGAGCACCAGTTATTTTAGGGGCATATGGAAGACCGGCGTACTACTGCAAGAATAGAGTCATGCTGAAATAATTTAATTCCGAAACCGGGAAAGCAGTTCTCCCTCCAGAATCTTCGACCTGTATTCCTGACGTCGTGTGTTGGGTAACTGATGGAGCACGAGGTTCTCAACCGGCTCCACCCACGCTTGGAAACCAACATCTTCTTCCCAGACACTAATTTCGGGTTCAAGTCACATCCCTCTGCTCAAGAGGATCACCTTCAGCGCAAAGGGGAAGTGATAGATCATCCTGGCAGGACATGGCCCCGTGCTGTCCTGGCCTTAGAACTGAAGGGGGCCTTGACAACATGTCGCCCGACGCCACGTTGGCGGTCTTAGTGAGGTCACCTTGTATTTTACCGAACTTATGATTACATTAGGGCTTTCCTCAAGGATCGAACCGCTATCCTGGGTATCGGAGACGTACGCTCTGAATCGATACGTCTCCCTGGTTGAGGCACCCCGCAGAGTTTTGTGTTGTCGCCCACGTTGTTCAACGTGGCGATGGCAGGACTTCCTCCGCTCCTGTCAAGAATTCCCGATATGCATCTTGCGCTCTATGCAGAGATCACGTTATGGATCACCAAAGGGCCGGACAGCCACATCCAAGGCAGCCTTTAGGCAGCAATTGATATAACACAACACTACGCAACTGACAGCCGGCTTACATGGCGCCTCAGAAATCAGAACTACTTGTGCTTCGTGCGCGAGCGAGAACCCAATTAGTCGGCCGGAAACCCGACTTGCATCTCGAAGGTATTCCCATCCCTAGAGTGGATAGACTAAGGGTGCTGGGCCTGTACCTGCAGTCCGTGCGACGTTTCACTCTCTCGTTTGGGCTCCAGGTCCCCAAGGTCTCCAAGGGAATAATGCAGCCGACGCTGCCGCCCGCGCGCTCTCTCTCCGGGAATTTCCCACGGGACCCGACGCGGACAAGGATTTTCATTTCAGCCCAGTTTATAAATTTAAAGAAATATGTGAATATTACAGTTCTGAGAACAAACTCTTCCCACCCCGTGCAAAGAGTTGGGGAAGGCTAACGGGCGGGTGTTCCTGCGCCTGCTCACCAATACAATGTTGTGCCCGACTACTCTATCACATTTTGATCCACAATTCGACGGGCTTTTTTTCCCGTGTGCCAGAATTGTAGCCTCTGCATAGAAGGTGCCGTCGTTCATTGTTTTATTCCTTCACGTGCATGCAGTCTTTGGTTAAATTCACATTTTCATTTGTCGAATGTATATGTAACCACCGGTAAGAGCGATGTTGTACACAATATTAGGAGTGCATTTAATGTACAGTTCCTTATTTTCTTTTCACATATCTCTCACTTCTCGTCTAGGGCGGTACGGATTCTAAACAGCTGATTAGACGTGGAAAAAAGACACAATCTGAAGACCATCTTTATGTTGTGGGAAATGCAATAGTGATAATAAACTAATTTCATGCAGTGTCTTACAGACACGTTGTTTGAGCACTCGTTGTTGGTTTCTTATACCTTCTGCTGTAAACAAACTGAAACTGCAGAACTGTTGTCTGGAAAGACCGGGATAAACTTCTTTTCAGCAGACATTTATTCGCGTTTTGAAATTGTAATTCATAAACTGTGGAAAGATTTTGGTCAGAATTGTGAGAAGGAAATTAGCAACTGTCCGACTTTTTATCATTTCCAATGGAAGCTGTCATACAGATGGCTTTTTTGATCACATTCCTTGAATAACACCTTTGAAGGCCAGCTTGAACTTCTCGAGAAAGCAGGCTACGCTGGAGCTTCATCTGCAGTGTTGCAACATCTCTTCTCCAAAAGGTAAAAGAAACCAACCAGATCTCAGTCTTGCAGTCTGAAGACAGTGCGTGAAATAAATCTTTATCTCCTTGATTTTTCCCGCAATATGAAGATGCACAACAGATATGATGTCAAGGTGGTTTCCTCAACTACTAAACTGCTCTTTATCTGTCCCATTTTGACCACAAAACGAGATATATGTGGAAAGAGAAATGGTGGGCTGAAATACACCCCTTAGGGTGTGCAGAGTATTTTTCTGAGCTGTGGTTGTATACACATTGTACAAATGGGGAAGTACGTAACAGGAAACTGTATACATGACAAGGCAATAAAAACATGAGATGGCATATTCGTAAAAAATCCCAAACCTCAGTAAAAAGCCTACAATTCTGGCTGTCGGAAACGCTAAGGCTTAGTAACAAATGAGTGAATCTGTTGATATAAATCATTCTAGGGATAAATGAGTTTTTTCTGAACAAAATTTAATCCTTTCAGATTGGCACATGTACTATTGCTTTACTCTATGCTTTTACGTCGGCTTAGGCCTTACTTTCTATACTGCGGGAACATTTGCATGCCAACTCCGGGCATGAACTCTGTCGACCTTGTTCTTGCCTCACAGCCATCCCGTCAAGGTTGAATGCTCAGGGTTCAGGGGCCACTATACAAAGCTATTCAATCTTTCCACTCCCATGGCAACGTTGCGACCGCAAACTATTTTGGGAGCTGCAAGCACAATATGTGAGAAATAACAATTACTAGCAGATTTTCAGTGCAACTTTTGTAGGTCTCGGTTAACAGGAGTAGTTAGTGTTAACTAACATAGTCATTCGGGAATAAAATACCTCATTTTAGTATATATGTAGCCCTATTATGAATTTACTGAGATGCAGTGAGGCCTTGATTATTAGCCAGAAATTTGTGACCAATTAGGCAACTTTTCCATGAAGTCAAAAACCACACATTTAAAAGAAGGCCATGTCATATGCCTCAAAAAAATAAAATTTTGTCTCTAATGCTCTGAAAGAAAATTCTTTAATCAGGACATGCTAGCCAGCATTTAACATACAAAATTCTTGGATGTGCTAATAGCCGGTATGCAATCGTTTGCATTTTTTTTCACTAATTTTGATTGTATTTTCTGTAAAATTTCTTTGCACTTTCCAAGCTCTTCATTGATTACCTAATTTTTATGCGCTCATGAACTGAACTAGCTTTGCATCATTACTTACTACCTAGGCTTCGTTTTCTCAGATGCTGACAATTATTACTTCTCATGGTATCTGCAAACTCACGAACTTTACTCAAGCTCATGCATTTTGGACTTATGTTATGCACCTGAGCTGCTTAAAAGGGCTCAGATATGTTAGCCAAATTCTCATTTTCAGCCAGTCTATTTTTCTCCTCAGACGCCGTGAAGCTGTGCAAAGTGGTGCCCTTAATACCTAGAGCTGTTCGGATCGCCTAATTATATTTTTAGCATGCATTTTTCATGGATAATTTCAGGATGTCATCTATCTGCATGACTCTTCCCATCATGATTCTAACCTTCTTATTTTTCCTTTAGTAGTTTTTATTGTGCAAAAAAATTTAACTTTGAATTCACAAGTTTTCCACCTGAGTTTTTCATTTTAAATTGATATTCTTTACATTGATTTCGCAAAACCTGTTAGCCCTGATCTTGATTCTCTTTAGCTAAGCTCTGATGCATGTGCTTACGTAATAGTACACTCCTGATGTAGAGAATGGCATACTCCCTACTATAGGTATTGTCGCAATATACGTATATGCTTTCAAGCCAGGTTCAAAAGATGGTATAAACTAGTGTTACAGATCAGTGAACCGTCATATAGTAAGGGATCTTTGATTTCTGCCTAGTGAACTATATGTGATAGTTTTTTATTGCACTGGATATCACTGCACTGTCTTTACATCTTTTATGAAATGATGCAACTAACAATATAACTTTTTAAGCTGTTTTCTAGCTGGGCCATGTGGAAGAGTGCAAGACAAGGCACATGTGCATTGCATGCCGTCGTTAGAAATAAAGACGTTTGTTATTTCACCATGTTATTCTCATGTTATTCCCCATGTGCATGTACTTGAGTAGCCATGCGACTCTTATCCTATAAACATTCATGATTTTGAAGTTACTTTCAGAAACAGCACACGCTTATATTTATGCATGTACTCGGCAGCTTTTGTGGGGACAGGTGCTTCAGCTTAGTTACTGGAGGTTACAGATGTGTATGGGTATTGCATTTTTAATTACATCAACTGAGTTGGATCAGAAACAACCTGTATTTTCACATGCGCACTGCATCTTTGGCCATTGGTGGGTCATGTCATTTATTGATGCCATGTTGCCACAATACTGGATCATATGATAAAGCTTTGGGCAGATTGTATTGTGAGGTCTTTTTGTATACCTCGCGATAAATTCGCTTACGTCTTAATCATAATGTCCACTGTTTGTGGCTCCTCAGCATGAAAAGAAATGTGACTCGCTGGTAACCAACTATGTAGTTGGATAGGATAGGAAATACTTTAATTTCTCTAGGAAGGTCTTGTGCTAGTAGCAGAAGAAGTCCATCTTCCTTCTCATAGGGCCGGTACCCCTATTCCAGGGCTCGGCTAAGCTTAGCTGGTCGCTGGGCGTGCTGGATCAGACCTAGTTGGCAACCCAGATCATCGGTGGAGAGCCGGCTCTCCAATTGTTCCGCACTCGGGTCTTTACGAAAGCTATCGTTATTTCTACATTCCCACGTGATGTGGTATAACGAAGGTTTGCTACCACACCATGGGCAGGTGTCCACATATTGCGATGGGGAAATCTTGCTAAGTATATGCAGGTTTGGGAATGTTCCTCTCTGCAGTCTTCGCCAGTACACTGCGTCTTGTTGATTTAGATCACGATGAGGTGGCGGATAGCGGATGCGTACCCCCTTATAGTAGTTCAGAAAGTACGTAGGGCCGACTCGCTCGGGTATATCGTCCGATTGGGAGGCAGCTCGGCTCATGTACCCTCGGGCTACCTCGTCGGCGCGTTCGTTCCCCGCTATGTCGGTGTGTCCTGGCACCCAGTAGATGTTTGTGATTTTTGATGGGGTCGCGCTCTGGAGGCGCCTGAGCGCGGCGCGACCTATGCGGCCGTTCATGTGGTTACGGCACGCTTCTATCGAATCTGTAAGAATGATAAGGGATATGCTGCCTCAATACCCGGCTACCACCGCTAGAGCAATGGCTTCCCCTTCGGTTACCGTGCAACTATGTAGTGGATATGTTAATATTCATGTCATTTCTGCTTCAGCTCAAATCACTTTTACGGAGGTAATATACACATGCCCATTATGCAACCTTCAGCAAAAAGAAAAACGAACCACCTGCCTTCACGAAAACAAATTTTCTCCATTGCATGCTATACGAAGTCCTTCAGTACAAAGAGTACAGAAATCATCATAAGAGGTCTAGGCAACTTTCCAGAAAGAACTAAACTGAAGCCTCTGTCTTCGGAGAAACAATTCCGTTCCGTCAACACTATACAAAACCTCTCAGTCAACACTATACAAAACCTCTCATTACCAAGCCCACGGATATTGTCGCTTGCTCTGCACATTTATTCCTTACTTAGTATGCGGAAACCTCTTCGGCAACACATTACGAGCAAATTTGAGAGCTCATACTCATTGTAAGGCACGCAGCATAAAGCATCTTGTCCAACTCGCTCACGGTGCTAAAGAAGACGATATTAGGAGGCTTCTGCTTCTGCAACGCTGGTTCATATTGGTAGTGAGATGTTGCATAGAATGCATTTCAACTTGTTTCGAGCTTCATGGTATGTTAACAGCCGTCAGAGTGTTAACATGCCATCTTCGCAACCATCACGGCAATGACAATAAAACTCAAGTAGGCGGAATATTCACTAATAACCGATTTTCGAACCAAACTGTCTTGTAACGAAGACTATTCCTAAAACTCGTAAAGCGGCAGTTGGGGCGTATTGTTAGCACCTTTATTATATGTCTCAAAAGTGAGTATTTCAGCACTCCCGTTGAACAGAAGCATTTTTGGGTTTACTGTTAATATTATCCTCTAAAACATATACCGAGTTTTGCTTGCCTTCTCTGCGTTTGTTTTCCAATGTAGCACCAGAAGTTTGAAAACGAGGTATATTTGGAAAGCTTGCTTTTCAAATATTAATTGCCTTTTTGTGTTTGAAGAATGGTTAAATTTTAAGGGTTAGCAAAAATAATTCAAAAACTGCTATCGATAGTGGATTTATTGTACTGTATACTTTCTACTGGGTCAACATAAAAAAGCAAAATATTCTCAATCTTCAATTACCCAGCCGTGTAGTTAGTTTGAGCCGCACGTATGAAGCGATGGACAAAGCGCTGCCATATCAGCCTTTTTCAGAAAAAAATGAACTTCTCACAATACGTTCAAAACTGGAGTTTTTCCACACAAAATGATGACGGTTGTCTTGGAAGCGCATTGAACTCGGCGAAAGCTGTACAGCCGTTCTCTGCTAGAACGCCGCGTCACGAACAGCTTATTTTACTGCGACATACCATCCACTTTTTTTGTTGGCTCGTTATTACACATATTTATGCCATGACTGGCATTGCAAATTCTTTTCATTGAATATTATGGGGGAACTCTGATATCTGGCATAAAAACTTATCATTGCTGCACAAATGTCGAATAGAATGATGACGTACTTTTTATTGTACACTTGTGGAGGTAGCCGACATTGACGGCTCACACGATTTCTGTATTTATACTGCACTGACTACGCTAATGCTAGCTCGACGAATCCCCATCCTCGCCTTGGAACATCGACGCCAGCTTCAAGCCGGGACCATCACCGAGGATATCGCCGAGCAGCTTCGCCCCAGCCCTGCAAGCCCAGACCTGAACAACTACCACCGCCCAGCCCCCAGCCTGGACCTGAAGACAAGAACAGACATACCAATCAGAACCGAGACGAAGGACCCGAAAGACCCGAATGACCTGCAGGAACCGATGGACACAAACCCCCCCCCCCCCCCCCCCCCCCATGCTGCCCGACGTGACCTCGAGCCATCGGTCCCATGGACTCTGGTGACAGATGGTTGACAGCTCCAAGGGAGGCGGATCACCCACGCTTCAGACATCGTACCGGCAAGCCGTTCTATTCTTCCTTCTTCCTCTTCTTCTTCAAGCATCCAGACACGCCCATCATCATGGCATAAAATCATTAACATCGCTAAACTTCCTCGTCCACGATCGGGAGGATCGCTCGGTGGCCCCGGGTCATGTTACGGACGACAAGGAAGAAGAAGCTGGCAGTGGCGCGGGCAGGAGCACTCGCGCTAGGCCCGCGAACATTCATTAAACGTCATCTACCATCGTCATCGGTCATGTTCTGTCTCCTGTCTTCATCGGCTTGCCGCATCGTAACAATATATATTTTTTTCAGACATAAAACCTTGTAGAATCTAAACGCAAGGGTTGGACCAACACGAACAAGTCCAGATTATGATTAAACCATGAGCAATACTGATGGAGCTTCTCTTATGGACCACTACAGTTGGCTTCAGGATGAAGCAATTACATTGTTTCAGAAGGTATTGCGTATAACAGCGACACAAACTATGGTAGATGCTGTACTTTTAGGACTCAAGAATATATTATGTTGACATCTAATCACCGCCTGAAGATTAGAGGCGGTAGCTTGCGTTATTACGCTGCCTTTCAGCTACAATCGACTACATCCTATAATAGTTTTTTAAGTGTTGGTATGTTTTATTTTACATATTTATATTTTTTTTGCTCTGCAATATTCATACAGTTACTTTATATTTTGTGAGCACTTTGTGGCGCTTCATTTTTCGCACGGCTGAACGTGCTGCTTCATCTTCATCCAGCTCCCTCTTGTAGATACCCATCGTCATCGCAGAGTGTGGTTGGCTGCAGTATGCGACCAAGGCTTCAGGTCTGCGATAAAATCTGATCCCCCAAGTTTCACCTTCGAGTTACCTTAAAATAATTTAATACTCATTTATTTATAGTTAGCACAAATATTGCTAAAATATACTTTTAATACAACTCTTCTACCCATCACACTTAACACGCCTTAGACGCACTTATGAACGAAAAGTCTAAATTTTTCTCGCCATATTGCGAACTTTTTCGACCGCTCTCGACAACACCCTAAACGATACAATGGTACGGCTTTTCAACCAACGAGATGAGTAGTCTACGCGTAATATAGACCATGTAAACGAGTAGTTGCGTCTGCCAATATGTGTTTAGTAGTAGTAAAGTGAAGTTTCTTCGAGCCGGCCATCAGCGCCCACAATTCGAAAAAAAAACTTATTTAGATTGTTGACCATGGTTGCATTCGCGTTCCATGTGGAGGCATCAACCGCGGGGAATGAATGGCGCGCTAGGCTTGTACATTTGACAGCTTGAGGTCTCCAACATTTCATTGGCATTTTATTCCTGTTCATGGTCTCGGTGTCATTCCCTCTGGTAAGCCTTGAGATGCATTGAAATTCCCTTATTCTTTAAATATCATTCGTCGCACGCTTGAAGTAAGATACTTGTCCGCTTAAGATTTAAATTATAACTATTGGTGCTGACGTGTGTCTCACCAAAAGGTTTAGGAGCAGGTTTTTTTTTAAGTTGTGCATTATTTTGTTAATAATGATAGCTCAGAAACGTATTTTGTGAAACCTGTGCCTCTCCTTGAACTAGTATGGAAACAAAACAAATGGCACACAAACTAGTGCACCTTTGCAAAAACGATACGCGTTATTCTTGTTTTCCCAAGCGAAAAAACAGGCTTTATGCATGGAGTAGGGTATGAATAATGAACTACCATAGATAAAAATACTTTTGGTTCTGATTCGGCCTGAGACGACACAACAAAAATGTTCAGCTACCATATATGTAAGGAGTATTCGTTTTTCTTTAACGTGTTTTTCAGGGGGGGGGGGGGGGGGTGGAAGAACAGTTAGTGTTGCGGCAGGCGTCGCCAAACTAAGCAGTAAATGTGAAAGTCACTTTTTTCCTCTGAGACTGGTTGTGACCGGCTGCAGTAGTATTCATACGTACTAGGTTACAATTCCGCCAAATATTCTCTTACTTTTTCTCAGAATTCGGCTGCGTTTTCCACACAGCTTTTGTCCACCAAATCTATTTTCTGGTAATGACGATTGAGCTTTGGTAAATTTTACTAACAATCATCGCGATTGTCAAAGCAAAGAACGTGCACATTGTATAATTTCTGAGCACAAAATTACAGACAGGACGAAAAGAGGAGACAGAAAAGGGACGAACGCTGAGTCCCTCGTTTGTCTGAGCGTTCGATCCTTGTCTGTGTCCCCTTTTTGTCCTAACTCTGCGCTGAGGAAATATGCAGTCTACTTTTCAAGACAAACTAGCCCGTCTTTCTACGTTAACGTACACAATGTTGTTAGTCTGCAGTGCTTGTTGACCATACAAACCGAGGCTAAAAAACATCTCCGCGGTATAAAAAAATAACGATGTTTTGGTGCGCTAGTCATAATACTGTCACGGTGTTGGCGACTGGGGCTAGATTAACAGAGCCGGTACAGGTAGAATCACACGGTCCAAGGTTTTGATACGTCCTGCGAGTCCGGAGCCGATTCACTTCAACGTCGTCTTTCACTCTGAGCGCCCCCTGGCATTCCTCCCTCCTTAAGCGTAACGCACACAGTTACACGTGCACACAAGCGTACAAAAGGAACTTCCCCCCCTCAAAAAAAAGTTTGTAGATGTAGTTTGTCAGTCACCGTGCAAAGTACGGCTTCAGTCGCAAGACATGAACTGTCTCTGGACGAGGTAGCCGACGGCCTGTGGTCTCTGATCCATCCGGGAGCACCTCGTAATTGACGTTACTGATGCGTCGCACGATTTTATACGGTCCGAAGTAGCGGCAAATTAGCTTGTCTGAAAGGCCGCGGCGTCGAACAGGAGTCCACACCCACACCTGGTCCCCGGTGTTGTAGGAAGCTTGTCTGTGGCGGAGGTTGTACCGGCGTGAATCCCTGTCCTGTTGCTGGGTGATGTGGACGCGTGCTAGTTGGCGTGCTTGCTCAGCATCTTGGGCAAACTGCTCGGCGTCAGAACAAAGTTCGGTATCTGTTTGGTAAGGGAGCATTGCGTCCAGCATCGTCCGAACCTCCCTGCCGTAAACGAGGCGAAACGGCGTGAAAGGTGTAGTCTCTTGGACTGCCGTATTGTATGCGAACGTCACATATGGTACGATCGCATCCCAAGTCTTGTGCTGGGCGTCGACGTACATCGCCAGCATATCCGCGATGGTCTTATTAAGCCTTTCCGTCAGCCCATTGGTCTGCGGATGGTAAGCAGTAGCTTTTCGATGCGCCGTACCACTGAGATGAAAGACTTCGGCCATCATCTTTGAAGTAAAGGCAGTCCCTCTATCAGTAATAATACAGGTAGGAGCACCGTGCCGTAGTATGATCTGGTGTACAAAGAAATGGGCAACTTCAGACGCTGTACCACTAGGTAACGCTTTGGTCTCGGCATAGCGAGTCAGATAGTCTGTGGCGATGATTATCCAACGGTTGCCACCAGAGGACTGAGGGAAAGGACCGAGAAGGTCCATGCCGACTTGATCAAATGGTGCTCGTGGTGGTATTATGGGCATGAGGAGGCCCGCAGGCTTTGATTGCGGAACCTTCCGACGCTGACATTGCCGACAGCTCTTGACATAGCGCTTAACAACAGTGGCAAGGTTGGGCTAGTAGAATGTCTGTCGTATCCTAGCAAGTGTGCGAGAATAGCCCAAGTGGCCAGATGTTGGTTCATCGTGGCACGCGGAAAGGATTTCCTCTCTCAGAGCTGTGGGTACCACGAGGAGGTAGGTTCTTGACTCGGATCTAGAGTTCTGCTTATAAAGCACACCACCTCTCAGGCAGAAAGTTGAGAGGCTCCGAGAAAAGCACTTAGGTATGGTGGCTGGCTGACCTTCTAAATAATCAATCAGTGCTCGTAAATCTGGATCTGCACGCTGCTGATGTGACATATCTGAAGCATCAACAGCTCCGAGGAAACTGTCAGCGTCATCCGTGTCTGGTGGAGCGAGCTCGACAGGCGCGCGGGAGAGCGTGTCAGCATCTTCATGCTTATGTCCGGATTTATAAACAATAGTGAGATCGAACTCCTGTAGGCGAAGGCTCCATCGCGCCAGGCGGCCGCATGGGTCACGCAGGTTGGCCAGCCAACACAAAGAATGGTGGTCAGTGACAACTTTAAATGGGCGACCATAAAGATAGGGGCGAAATTTAGCAGCAGCCCAAATAATGGCGAGGCATTCCTTTTCAGTAGTTGAATAGTTCGTCTCGGCGCGGGATAAAGTACGGCTGGCATAGGCGATGACTCGTTCAACACCCTCTTGACGTTGCACGAGAACCTCCCCAAGGCCAATGTTACTGGCGTCGGTGTGTATTTCTGTCTCCCCCTGCTCATCGAAATGGGCTAGAACAGGCGGCGATTGGAGACGGAGACGCAGCTCGGCAAAAGCAGCTTCTTGTTCGTGCGTCCAAACAAAAGGGGTGTCTCCCCGGGTGAGCTGAGTCAGCGGTTCAGCGAGATCAGCGAAGTTATCGATAAAACGCCGGTAGTAACTGCACAAGCCGAGAAATCGGCGAACAGCTTTCTTGTCACGTGGAATCAGAAATTCCGCAACAGCAGCAATCTTGTCAGGGTCGGGCTTCACGCCGGCGGCGCTGACGACATGGCCGAGAAATTTAAGCTCTCGGTAGCCAAAGTGGCATTTCTGTGGCTTAAGTGTCAAGTTAGCGGATCGAAGGGCTTCGAGTACTGACCGCAGGCGCTGAAGATGTTGTGCAAATGATTCTGCGAAGACCACCACGTCATCTAGGTAGACTAGACAACACTGCCATTTAAGGCCGGCGAGGACAGTGTCCATCATCCGCTGAAATGTGGCCGGCGCGGAACACAGGTCGAAAGGTAGAACTTTAAATTCGTAAAGGCCGTCGGGTGTGACGAAGGCCGTCTTCTCACGATCTCGCTCATCGACCTCAATCTGCCAGTAGCCACTTTTTAGATCGATGGACGAAAAATACTTTGCACGCCGAAGGCGGTCGAGAGAGTCGTCAATCCGCGGCAAGGGGTAGACATCCTTCTTGGTTACGGCGTTCAGTTTGCGGTAATCGACGCAAAAACGTAACGTGCCGTCTTTCTTTTTAACTAGAACGACCGGGGAGGACCACGGGCTATTGGAAGGCTGGATAACCTCATCTTCGAGCATTTCCTTAACTTGTGACCTAATAACTTCGCGCTCGGTCGAAGAGACGCGGTAGGGGTGCTGGCGGATTGGGCGCACATTATCGAACGTCACGATCTGGTGCTTGGCGATGGGAGTTTGATTCACTTTTGACGACGATGCAAAACACTCTTTGAATTCGAGTAACAATGGAAACAGCTGGTCGCGCTGGCTGACCGATAGCTCTGAGCTGACATCGAGATTGTCGAGGGATGTGGGCGGTATCACGGTTTCTGCGGACAAGCACTCGGAGACATCAGATATGCGTTCGGCGAAAGCTACGGAAGTGTCACGAAAAAGGTGCCGATACTCGTGCGAAAAATTTGTAACAAGTACCTTGGACTGACCACGGTGAAGATGTATCAAACTGCGGGCCACGCAGACTCCTTGTGTCAACAGTAACGATACGTTAGTTTCGGCTATTGCGTCACCATCGTTAAGGGCATTGCATTTGACATTAACGAAGGTGCTGGTTCGGGGTGGCAGAGTGACACTGTCCTCATAAACTCGAAGCACATTGAGTGGTCGCTTTGCACCGCTGAGGGCCACTGCTTTTTCAGTAAAAAACGAGACCTTAGAATTCCGGAGGTCAATAATTGCGCCATATTCACGAAGGAAATCTACGCCCAGAATCAGGTCACGCGAACAGCTTTTCAGAACAAGGCAGCTTACCACAAATGCTGATTCTTGAATTTGAACTCTGGCCGTGCACATGCCCAGAGGAGTAATCAGATGACCACCCGCGGTGCGAACGTTTGTGCCAGCCCACGGAGTCAA
>JAJIZL010026786.1:0-41148 GCA_023969395.1 Amblyomma maculatum | reverse complement strand
GTTTGTTCCACCGGCAATTCGTCGTCGTTGCGGGTGCGTGGTTGCGTCGTTTGTTCCACCGGCAATTCGTCGTCGTTGCGGGTGCGTCGTTTCGTCGTCGGTTCCACCGGCAATTCGTCGTGGTTGCAGGTGCGTCGTGGTGGCGTCGAGGTGGCGGTATGATCGGTAACCGCGGACTTTTCCAATGTCGATGCGTAGTCTTTCCGTGTCCGCATCAATGGGGGGGTCTCCCGCGCCGCGATGTCCAGCGAGCCTACCCCCGAAGGTCGCTGGTTTCAGTTTTCCCTCTGGGGACTGGGCGAGCGGCCCTACGCTGCCCATGAGGAACTCGTAGCAGATGGCGACGGGCGAGGCCTGGGTGACGGTGATCTAGATGGTCGCAGACGAGACGGAACGATCCGGCGCTGATCATTGACGAAATCTTCAACGGCTCGAGGCCGTTCGCCGTAGCGAGGCCGCGGAGAATCAGCGGAAAACCCTTCGAGACCTAGTCGACGGTAGGGACAGCGCCGATAGACATGACCCGGTTCGCCGCAGTGAAAGCATAGCGGCCGTCGGTCGGGGGTACGCCACTCGTCTGCTTTCCGTGTAGGCGGTCGAGAATCTGTGACGTACTGGATCACGGGGGCAGCTGTTTTCGGCCCAGCTACGTTCGGAGGAATCAGGGACGGCGACGAGGGCGGAGAGTATTGCAGCACCTGGGAGTATGTAGGGCGGTGACACTCTGGTGGTGTAGGAGGAGGAGTAGGGCCAGGTTCACCGATTAGAAATGGAGGCCGGAGCGCTTTCTGCACCTCGTCGCGGACAACGCTGGCGATGGAGGAAGGAGCTGGTTGAGGTGTGCCATACATCAGTCGGAGTTCGTCGCGCACAACGGAACGTATGAGCTCCCGTAGCGCCGATGTGTCCATGCTATGCGATGGGAACTCAGCAGAGACGGAGGCGGCGTGGATGGTGGGATCCCGTGCCAAAGCTCGCTGCTGAAGCACTTTCTCTATAGTGGATGTTTCAGCAAAGAATTCTGCAACAGGTTTCGGCGGGCTGCGCACCAGGCCAGCGAAAAGCTGCTCTTTGACGCCACGCATGAGGTATCGCAGCTTTTTGTCCTCGGACATCGTAGGATCCGCACGCTTAAACAGGCGCGTCATGTCTTCGATATACGCCGCTACAGTTTCGTTAGGCATTTGGATCCGAGTGTGTAGAGCGCGTTCGGCCCGTTCGCGGCGATCTGAGCTTCCGTAAGTTGCCGCAAGATGACGTTTGAACTCACTCCAAGACGACAGCTGCTCTTCATGGTTCTCGAACTACGTCCGAGCGCCATCCTCGAGGCTGAAATATACATTTCGAAGCCGTGCGGCGTCATCCCAGAGGTTGAATGTAGCTACCCTTTCGTAGTGCTGCAACCAGTCGTCGACGTCTTCATAGGTGTCCCCGTGAAAGGTCTTTGGGACGCGGGGGTTTTGCAACGTCACGTAGGTGGGGGTCGCGCCAGGCATTGCGACGACGTCGTGGCTACTGGTAGTCATGCCCGAGGGGGAAAACTCAGGTGGTAGGCCTCGTTGCCTGCGGCTAGTGCGGTGAACGGGCGTTTCCTCGAATATATGACCGGCACTCCTGCTTAGCGTAGGGGTACGGGACATCAGACCTGACCTCCACCAGATTTGTCACGGTGTTGGCGACTGGGGCTAGATTAACAGAGCCGGTACAGGTAGAATCATACGGTCCAAGGTTTAGATACGTCCTGCGAGTCCGGAGCCGATTCACTTCAACGTCGTCTTTCACTCTGAGCGCCCCCTGGCAATACATTGCATCTCAAGCGCTTTAGCATTCTGAATAGCAACATCACCTTTCTCAAATGTCTCAAAAAGTAAATAATAATGTATGCATGCTACGACAAGAGGACCGAAAGGCACACTAATGGCCCAATGGTGAGAAATTCATGCATTGATTAGAAACATAAACTTGAAAAGCAGTATCACAAAGTATGCCCCACAGTTCCAGTTTCACCTTGTAGATGTCTCAACAGTAGAGGTAGTTATCGAAGGCATCAATGCTCGTTTCCTTGCACTTTAGGCACCAATAAATACTAGAACAGTGCAAATTACAGGAAGGGGAGCTAAAATAACAAAGCGCATGTTGGTGCTTCTTTGAGATAGAAGTATGCGCTTTTTATTATTCATTCTTACTCTTTCTATACCTTCATGCTGCCCTTCGGGAAGCTAGAGATGCATGAACACAAGGAACAGTAGCCGAATATTTATATTGGAAGAAATTTTTTCTTTTACCTGCTTTTCCTAATTTATTTAGTAATAGAGTGATGTCTAGGAACTTGAAAGGAGTGACCGGTGATAACATTGTTCATATTGTCTCTTATACTTACATACATTTTATATATGTTGGATTGTCCAGGCTCTTAGGTGTATAAAAATTACAGGTACGATTCTTTGTGTCAAAGCAATAAATAATTAACTTGATGAATGCTTTTAAAATTTGCATATATTGCATGCTTTCGAAGAGCGGGCGAGAAATGTTCAGCTGCTGAAAGGGTTTTCGCAATTTTGAATGAGCGGTTTTAAGTGTAAAGGAAAAACTAACGTATGACTTTACAGTCTGATCCGAAATAATTATATGAGAATCACGCAGGCACTGTGCAAACTGTGCAGGCTTGTCAGTCATTTATCAGATTAAGGCTGTATTATAGTAAATAAAACATTCATTCGCCGACACTGATGGACGTAACACTTATTCATACCGCAATCGTTTTTGTCTATATGCTTCCAGGGTTGTCACAGCCATCTTAATCAAGCTCTGCCAGACTAGGGGATCTGTATTCTGCACACCTGGGAATCTCCGACTACTAGGACTTGAGCACCCTCGTTTGGCTTTTTGTGGAATTGCAATGTTCGGGGTAACTGGCATTGTCGTGGCTCTGCCAATGACCAGGCCTTGTTCTTTAAAACTGATGACAGGGGAGATTCACATGTTCGACCGAACCAGACCGGACCTATAAGGAGGAACTCCTTCAAACTCGTTAAAAAAATGGTCACTGTCAAGCACAGCTGCAGTGGTCTCTAGTGAATGCTAAAATAATGTTTAAGAAAAAGTGCGGCACTTTAACGTCCACTCTAAAATTATTCAAAAAAATCACAGAGGTCTACATCTCGGACGTCGAAAACATGGCTCCCAGGGTAAACTATAGGGATTTGAATTTGTTAACCACCTGGGATTTCATAACAGCCTGTTCTGTGTCAAAATGTGTCCAGGTTTGCATTAGACCAAGTTTTGGGTCGTGACACATGTATCCTTTTCACTAAACCGTTATAATTTTAAATATTATAATTATTTATAATAATTATAACTTACGAACATTCTCCATACTCGAACAATACCAAACTTGAGTATTTCTAACTGTTGATCCTATCAACAAGTGATTACGCTCTTGAAAATCCAGGGTGCATGGACTAGCAAGTGAGTTGTTCACCCTAGGCTTCGGTCGCGCTACGAGAGCCGTATCGATTTTATTCTACGTGGTGCAGCACATGGACGGTAAGTTGCCTTTTCGCCACGAATGTATAGAAACTGGTAAAACAAATACACAAAGAAGCGTAATTTACATGGCATATGCTTGCAGAACACACCGTAATTTCGGCCTTTCTCGATCTCAATTGTCTTATGTTCTTTTTATACACCATGAGAATCGTGGATTAAGAGCTCGTTAAACCGCCTCCAGAGCTCCGTAGAAGAGCAGACGGAGTGGTTTCACAGTTCACAAGGTTCTGTGATCCGTTTTAACCGGAGCTCAATCCCATGGCACGTGCGTAAAAAGCGGGTGGCTGCCATTAGTGCCCCCTTTCATGTATTTCATGTTTAGGGTATGGGTTGTTGAGCAGCAGTTCCTTGGGAATGAGCGTAGCCTCAATTGCACGCGCCTAGTTTTTCTTGCACCCGCCGTCGCTGTTTTTGCCACTCATTGTTACTTTTAGTATGATGACGCAGAAAATTGTTTGCGCTTCATTTTATCTCTATTACACTTTAAGTCACACTTTAGTGTTCTTTAGTGTTTTTAAAGAATGTCAAAAGGCTCACTGGCGCTGGTTTCTTTGCTCTCCCTGTCGTTGACGATTGTACGCATACGTATATACCCTGTCATCCACGCAGAGTGCAGCGTGGTGCAGTTTTTTGAAGTCAACACTACAATAGGCTACCAGAAGCCCATTTCGCGGTGCACTGCCGAAGCCACAATAACGCATGCGTCATTACAATCATAACGTGTAGTGCCGAGCGGCTCCGGTCAACGTGACGTCACGCCACGTTGTGCTCATCATTATCTTTACCGTGATCGTCATGATATTAGGGTACACGCGTGGCCATCTGCCTACCGTGCAGGTGAGATTATCAGCCTTGGTGCGTGCGTTCGCAAGATAAATGCGCAATGGATGAAGATGCGACAACAAACGGACGTACTATGAATGGCATCAGAGAAGGCTACACAGAGATGCTTCGACGGATCCAGAAGTCAATGCATTGCTAGAGGCGGCTGCCCGACAATGTGCAAATGAAACAATAAAGACTACTAGATCATCGTAGATAACTGAAGAGTGAGAAGAACGTCTCGATAAGCAGCGGAGCAAAGTCTCAGATCAGTGAAGGCGCCGAGTCACTGCCGAACAAGACAGTCCAAAGTACGGCAATAAAAGTCGAAGCTCAACGAGTGTGTGAAGATGGTGTTAGCCTTTAATTTTTCATTGAGTCCTCACGTTCACAACGCCCAATAGGGAGCTGCCTATGATGGGGACCGCCGATAGGGAACCGCCATATGACCAAAACGATACCATTACATCGAGATACTTGAATCCAAAGTTGAGAAGGTGGTAAACTAGATACCATCGATCGGTCTTCGCGTCTGAAAGCGTATTTTTGTATAAACAGCTGGTTTATGCACTTCGAAAACTGCACAGATGTCTTATTTACTTAAGTGTCATCATCAGCTGGACTATACCCACTGCAGGACGAAGTCCTCTCCCATTTTCTCCAATTAACCCGGTTCTATGCTAGCTGCATCCACTTAACCCCTGTGAATTTCTTAATCTCGCCATCTCCTGCTACGCTTCACCTCCATTGAAATCGAATTCGTTACTCTTAGAGACCATTGGTTGTCCATTCTTCGAACTACATGTCCTGCCCATGCCCAATACTTCCTAATTCTGACTATAATTTAAGGAAATTGAGTTATTTTTCTTACTCACTCTACACGCTTCCTATCTCTACACCCACCAATTTTTGTTTCACGGCCCTCTGCGTTGTCGTCAACTTAACAGCCATTTTCGTTAACTTCCATGTTTCAGCCCCAATGGTCAGTACCGATAGGATGCAACTGTAATACCCTTTCGTTTTGAGTGATACTGGCAAGCTGCTACTCATAATGTTTCAGTACCTTCCCAACGCGCTCTATCACAATCTTATTCCCTTCGTTATTTCCGTTTCGGGGTCTGGACCTGAGGGCACTACCTGTAATAAGCAGACATAATCGCTTACCCCTTTCAACGCTTCGCTACCTATTTTAAACTGCTGTTCCTTTGTATTACCTTTGTCATCTGCATAATAAATATTTTGTCCTACCTCTCTGCCAGATGTCTAGCTCAGGAAGACAAGCACAACAGAAACACTGAAAAAAGGGCACAGCCCTTTCGCTAAATTCATGCACCAAAGAGCCTGTAAGAATATTCTGGCTACCTTTCTGGTTCTCCTTTCTAGATAGTTTATCCTTAGTTGCAGCTGGTCTCCCGAGTTACTTAATAAACAATGCCATCAGCAAATCTACGATTACTGAGATATTTTCCATCAACCCTGATGCCTAACTGCTTCCATTGCATGCCTTTGAATACAACTCTAAGCAAGCTGTATAAAATGTTGGGGAAATCGTGTCTCCTTGCCTAATACCTTTCTTAATTGGAACTTTATCACTTTCTTTATGCAGACCCATAGTTGCTGTGGAGCCACTTCAGATATCTTCCAGTATATAAACATATGGCTCACCTACATCCTAATCATGCAATGCCTGCATGACATCTGAGGTTTCGACCTAGCGAAATGCTTTCGCTAGTGATTGAATGCTGTGTAAAGGGGCTTGTTATATTGTGAGTACTTTTCTATTACCTGGTTTATAGTGTGCATATCATCGATTGTAGAGTACCTTTCCGAAATCCGGCTTGATCCTTTGGTTGAATAAAATATAAGGTTGTCCTCATCCTATTTCCGGTTACCTTGGTCAATACCTTGTACGTTAGAGTAGTAAGCTGACTGGTCTTGGATTTGTCACCAGCAGTTGCTCAGCAGCCGCTGGTGACTGTGGTCCGGGTTTTGTAGGACTAATCATGGGAGGGTGTAGCCAGTTATTGCATCAGGGTGGCCAACTCCTGATCTGGTGAAGGAAGTGTTCAACTTAACCGCTGTTCATAGGTGTTCATCGGCATCAGGTTGCATTGGAAACTTGTTTTATTGCAATTCCATAGACAAGCGTGTTCGTTTTGTTTTTGTGAAATCCGGTGGCGAATTGCGCGTTACCGAGATTCGAACCACGGTCGTCCTCTTACGTGCGAGGCGGATGCTCTATGTCTATGCCACCGCTGCACCGCTTAACCGATGAAGCCTAGCGTATCCGATTTCCAAGCTTATCCGGGCCACATCCTAGCTCTTGCTAAGTATACTCTGGCCTAGCCCCCATACACGATCCCCATACACTAGCAGTTATCGAAACATAGCTGTCATTTCAAATTTGTGACTCTGAAATTGTGCCCCTTCCCGTTAGATATTGTGACGAGACCGCGATGCGCCAAGAAGCAGAGTGGCTGTGATAGTAAAAAGAACTCGAATGCGTTTTAGTCGACGATATTGCAGACCAAGAAAATGTTCCTGTAAAATCAATTTTCTGAATTTTTCCACTTACTTGGCGTTGTTTACAGATTCCCCGAAGCCCGGTCCCCTTCATCAAAAAACTGGCTGATCATCTTGAGGGATAAATAAGAGCTAATTAAATATTTGTGTTAACCGGCGTTTTCACCTTGCCTGGTATAAATTGGAACACCTTTAGAATAATAGAATCTCATGATGCCGTCTCCTTGATGCCGTTTCTTACATGTAGTTCCAGCTTACGTAGTTCCTGCTCCTACACGTGTGACGGTAATAATTGCAACGACCCTTGATCCTATATTTCAACATTTACTGGAAATTGTAATATCTTCATCACGGACGGCATTGCTGATTATAAGTCAGTCCATATAACAATAAACGCACATGACAGGAAACAAAACTGCGTTTTCTGAAAACGTTTCGTGGTATTTCAGCTGCTGATGACGAATTGGTTCTTGATATCTTGCACTTTAATTTTCCCGAGTTCGAACATGGTGGAGACATCTCGCTCCTTTGGACCAGGTTCAAGACTATGATCATGGAATACATGAACAGATTTATTCCTTCCCGGCGTAAGAAAATGAGGCATCACAACCCTCGGATCAACCTTGATACCATACACGTCAAAATGGAGCTTAATACGGATGCGGCAATTAAAGGGTCGTTATGCTGACCTCTGTGTTCAGAAAGAAGATCTGGTTCGAAAACTGCGAAAGTTGTGCCAAAAAGCCTATGAAAATACCCTTGCGTCTTTTATGAAGGCTTCTCCTGGCACGTTTTGGCGCTTTCTGTCCGGTAGTAAGCAGGCTGTCGATCAGCTAGCAATAATGACAATTTTAATCAAATTTTAAAGACATTTCTAATGAATTTAACATTACGTTTTAAAAAGCATTCACGCACACTTCAATCTGGGCATATCGGCCCAGTCTTAAAGCGTTTCTGTCCTGCTTTAACATGCCGGATTTAATTTTAGGCCGCGAGGTGAAGCGTGCACTTTTATTTAATTTACGAAAACAAACGTCAAATGGCACTTATGGCACTCCTAATGTTTTTCTTCATCAGTTATTTTCTATTACCTTCACGTGATTTTAATGCCTCAGTTGGTCAAAGTTTCCTACCTAGTGCTTAATTAACTGCCAGAATATTGCGTCTTTAGGTCCTGTAAAAAGTTAAATTCTAGAAACTATAGGCCTATATCACTTATATGCACGTGTTTCAAGTTACTTGGACAAATCATAGGTCATCATAAATCCAACTATATTTAATTGGTCAACTTCCTTCTCTAATATCAGCTTAGTTTTTATAAAAAAGTGTCAAATACAACATAACTAATATACATAATTCATGACTATTATCTGGTCATTGACAATCGTGAAAAATAGATGCAATTTTTCTTCATTTATCCAAAGCATTTGATAGCGTTCCGCAAAGCCCGCTTATTACGAAGCTAAAAGAAATCGGGATGCCTGTCAAGCTTGCCAGTTGGTTGCAAGCGTACCTAGAGAATCGCCGACAATTTGTAGAATGTGGTGAAATGAGGTCTGAGTGGTACAGGTTCTCTCCGGTGTGCCGCAGGGTGTGCCGGTGTGCTTGGACCAATTTTGTTCCTGATTTATATCAATGTTTTATCTCAATATGTTGATGAATATGTCACTGTGAAATTTTTTGCCGATGATTGTGGCATTTACTCCGTCATCAAGAATTCTTCGTGTAAGCAACTACTGATTACCAATTTATGTGAGCTCACAGACTGGTGTAAAAGGCGATGCAAATACATTTTTCTAAAACCTTTTCGGTGATACTTATATCTACGAAATATCCTTTAAAATATGTCTACAAAATTGGAGATGAGTGCATAAACACAGCCAAATCAATTAAATGCCTAGGCAGGCAAATACAACTAATTTTAAATGGGCTATGCATCTTAATGATCTATGCTCGAAATCATTCAGAAAATTATGCTACCTACGCAATAAAGTAAGAGGGTCGCCGCCCAGCGTAAAACTTGCAGCATATCGCACTATGATTCGCTAAGTCCAAGTGTACGCCTCTGTTGCGTAGGATCTGTACCATGGTGAAAAACATCGAGCCGGTTTAGCGAATCACACGTCATTCAGCCAGCTTCACCTCATCCGATTACTGGAAACGTTCACCTGTTATTAATATGCTGAGGCTGCATAAGTTGGAGCCGCTTCAAATGCGCAGAAAGATTACCAGGTCAAAACTTTCGTACTTTATCATAACAAAGCAGGCTTGCCACATGAATCTATCTACTTTCGGTGCCACGAAGATCATCAAGGCTGAACCTAACAAAAGTGATAAGTCCATTCATTGCCAGAGCTAAGCAGTTTCAAAAATGTCCTTTCCATGCCCAGGCATGTGCGAAGGGCCTGGCCATCGAATGCCTGGAGGGTACGCAAATTAGTATTGCACATGTTGAAAGTGCGAGAGTACTGTACCGCAGAAATCCTAAAATTAGTGCTCTGTACAACTCCAGCACTCTGTGTACCGACAAATTCCTAGATTTTCTTAAAACGGGAATAAGTGATCGAAAGCTGTTAGCTTTTTTAATAGGGTGCAATGCGGGCTCGACGAGAGATTGCAGTCTGTCAGAATGCCTAGGAAACGTCTAGTTGCGCAGTAAGAATTGTTATGACCATCAATGCATAACGGATATTGGTTGATAGATTTGCGTGTGAAGTCCACTAGCGCACACTTTTCTTTTAACACTCTGACACCTTGCTTCTGTAGATGAGACGAAGTTATTGGTTATGGCCGTTTTCTTGCACGCACCTGGACACGCGTCACAGAGGGGACCCAAATACATATGTAGTCGGCGTAGATTGATATTTGGACGTTGAAAGGGGGTTCTCTGGGAGGGCGATGAGTGTTATATTAACAAAGTAGGGCTGAAGACACCATCCTGGGGCACACCACTGTGGGTACAATACGCTGGAGTCGAGCCACCTCCACACGGAATAAAAAATGGCCTTCTTGTCTGATAACTCTCCATCCACGTAAACATTCACCAACCGCTGTCCAAAGTTTTCACCGCATCAAAGATGGCTTCATTGGCTATGTGGTCGTAGGCACCTTTGACATCACGACTGCCCCGGAAAGTCGTTTCATTCGTTTTTATTGTTGAACTGCGGATACGAGATCAACAATGTTGTCAATGAATAAGCGACCCCGCAAAAAGCCAGCCATTGCTTTGGGGTATATTCTATATAACTTGATGTACCACTCAAAGCGCGTCAAAACCATTCCTTTCATGAATGTCCCACGCAGCTGGTCAAAGCTATTGGCCAGTAGAATGTGAGCTCGAGCGGATATTTCAGTGGTTATTGTAGGGGTATCAGCCAAGTAGATTTCCATTCCTGTGGAACAACCCCGTCGAGCCAAGAGTAGTTATAATGCTTAAGGAGCTCTACTCGAGCGTTGTTTCCAAGATAAGAAAGCACAGCGTATGTGATTCAGTGTAGCCCTGGTGACGAAGAACGCATATATCTTGCAAGAGGAGACTCGAGTTCGTTGCGAGAAAGAATGGCATTCATTGCTGATTCCCGCGAGGCAGGATGAACAACTCAGGTAGGCCTTACAGAAGTCTACCTCAATTTGTTTACAGTCTCGAGATACAGCCAAAAGACAGTATGGCCGTCTTTGCTGCTGCGACGTGTGAAGGGCCTGCAGAGTCCACCAGATGAACATAAGCTTTCGGGTATCCAATAGCTGACAGAAAGATTTCCAGTACTGCTCCGCCAGTCTATGAATTCTTCGAATGATGTTCTTCTGCTTACGTCCAGCCGCTTTCTGACCAGTTAAACACTTCTTTCGTCTGCATCGTATTTCTGCTCACCGCCAAACATCACCTAAGCATTCTAATTCGATAACAAAGCCACTGCGTATTTTAGATGCCGGGATGTGATTACTAGCAGTAGTGATAGCATTTTTTATAGTTTCGTCTAATCTGCCAGTGAAGGCTTCCTTGCATGCCTCCTCATATTCTTTTGGAATACTTTCCAGTCGATGTGCATGTGCTTATCTGGGACGGGAGCACCAAGTCCACTTATTTTGATGTAAGAATGTGTTCACTTTCATGCCTCTCCACATCACAATACCATTGCACAGGCAGGCGCAAGGATCGAGAAAATAATGTGAGGAGCAAGCAAGTGCTGCAGGAACAGACGCTCAGGTAAGCCGGATTGCCGTCATTCAGTATACAGAGATTATTATCGGAACCAAATAAGGCCACATTCTTTCCTTTAGCATTCATTCTGGTACTTTCTAAAGTAGGTAGTGGGCGATAAAATAGCTAGTAATGATCCAATGAGCCTGGTGGCCCCAATGGTGGCCTTCAGCCTTTCGCAGTCCAGTTGTGAGGAGGAAGGAGCATGCTGAAATCAGGGTGTATTGTAACATTTTTGTCTTCACGATTAAACATGAGTGCTGATTTTCATTATGAGACGGGATTGGGCCGCCAACGCACGTCATGTCAGTATGGATGTACACCAGGACCACCAGGCCTTTGGTGCGCTCTCCACATGGAGCGAAAACGAGCTTGGTACCCGCAAAGCCTGACTGGTGTAGTTGCGTTAGGCGCGGAGATCACCAATATCTGGAACTAGTTGATGAAGACGTGTTGCCGAAAACTTGAGATTCACGACATCAGGCCCCTTGATTTCACTTGAATAGCACGGCGCCTCTGACGTCCTCAGCAAACGTGGGAATTTCACTCGCCATTGTGATTAAGGATCCTGAAGGGCTGTACCGAAGGAGCCCAGCACCACTAAGACAATTCAAACAGTTGGAGATTGCAGAACCTGCAATAAAGGTGGAATGGCGTTGACCACCTCCTTAAGATCACAAGTTTGGCGATCATGCTCTAAGAGAACGTGGTTAGTGGTTGACGTGCTCGAGGATAGCAGCTTACATCGTGGTGCCTCAGGAGGATTTATTTGTGGAAGGGTTGGCCAAGAATCCGACCCTTGAGGCCACCTGGTCGACCTAGTCTTTATTGTCCTTAGTGCACCGACGGGTCTCATAGGAACAAGGTGTATCCGAAGAAGAGTCAAGAGTAGGCGCCAGCTGCGCGTTAGCGCAGTAGTTGTTGGCAGCAGCCTTTCTGAAATTCCACTTGCGTTGTGAACGTCTTCTGCGAATACCTGCAGGGGCTTCGCAGTGGGTTGAAGTGACTAGGACCATTTGCTTGAGGACAGCCCCCTCATCTTTTATTCGCGAGGCATCTCGAGATGAGACGTCATGGAGACCGTTGCAGATTAAAACCTCAATACCTGTGCGGTATATGACTCAGCGGCATGCCGTTCGGCGCAACGGGAGTACACCTACACGTTGCTTGAGACTCCGCGAACATGGCCCAGTTTCATAACTTTTTGACATTGTAGGGGCTTTGGTGATTGGTCTTATATCGCAACGAAAGTGGCTTACCTTCACTTGTAACGGCAGGCTGTCGCCTTCGAAGATAATCTTCACACAGCAAGAATTTCCAAGACGTGATACCCGAAGAATCACGGTACTTTCTTTTGCTGGCTTCACGAGTGTGGGCAGATCCTCTTTCGTGGTACCTCGTCGACGTCATATGTGACGCCGGAGGGAGACTCCTCGCCGGGCGGGATAGCTGTATGTACTGGTATGCCTCGAGTTTACTGATGGACCGCAGTGATTCGAGTGCAGAGGCACAATGGACGTCAACTGCTACGACATTTTTACGCGAGTCCACCCGAACATCATCAAGTTAGGCACTAATGCCTCAATTTCCACCGACAACATGACTGTTAAGCCTACTCATGTCAGATTGATGCACGGGCATGATGAGAATTGTGTGCTGCTGTTCTTGGCCATTTGTCTTTGCCTTGAACTCACTTGATAACGAAGCGGCTCTCAATAATCGTCTTTTGGCCCTCCGGCTGAGATGTCTTAAATTCGCCTTCACTACTGCCCTCACTGAAATACAGTATGGCATCGTCGCCGTCAGAGTCATTTGTAAGGCTGCAGCGCTTCCTCGAAAACTCGAGGAGGGAGCTGCCAATCTGTTCTGACGCCCGGGAGGATCAAGGTCCACCGCCGTATGACGAGGGACGACGTCTGCGCGATACAGACGCAAAAGCACTAAAAAACGCAGGACTGCACGACAAAGTGTTAATGAAACACTTCTGATTTCAAGCTGTGTGCATGGCCGAGAGTTAGCATCTTTGTGGCCGTGAGTAGGTTTCTCTTCTATGCTACTTCAGGTGTCTATCACGGTGTGCATAAGGCCACACTGTGACTACAGCAGTTTGGCTTAAATGACTAGGATATTTATACGAAATATACCTCGGCACTTCATCTTCTATTCTGCACGCACGGAAGTACACCAATATATTTGTGCGAACTGATCAAAACGAAATAAAATCCACTCTTTTAGTTTTTAGTATTTTGTTTGAGCCAGAAACACTTCCGAGCTGGAGAAGACAGTAGTCTTCCTGCAGTATACATTTTCCGACGCGAAAACACAACATAGCGTTCCGCCAAACTTAATGGGAGCACCTTTGCCTTTGGGCATCATTGTTATTCCAGGAAAAGCCCTTCAACCTTAAGAAATCCATAATACGTTGGAAGAAGTTCATAAAAAAGAGTTTATGTTCTCATTTATGTTGTGAGAATCATTATTAAAATCATCCAGCAGGAAATACAACATTAAACGCAAATATGCTAAACGTCATAATCATTTGAGGTATTTTCCCAGCTCTACGTCAGGTGCGACACCTATACGGCTGCAGAATTCCTAATCGCATTCACCGCCCTGACACTCTGTCACAAAATTAATCGTTATTGCACTGTGCCCGGAAATAGGGTAGCGTGACTTGGACCGGGAATAGTTACTTTTTTGTGCTCTCAAGATGCAATGTGCTTTCGTTTCAGACTATTGCATCCTCTTAGCGCTGCGTGAATTCGCTTTTAGAATATAATTTTTAGTTTTACTTTTAGAACTGCACCTAATTCATGTGCCCTTTATTTCTTTCAGTACGTTTCTTGAAGGTCGATTGAATGTTGAAGGTCGATTTTAGTAGGCACCGGTATGAATGACACTGAACAAACACGGGACCTTCTATCGGTGTGTTTTTCACGACTCCTGCAGTTTTAAATACATTTTTTCTATTTAATTTTGTCAGGGATAGCTGTTTAAATGTGCTAACAGGGCCTTAAAGAAACACTATATTCTTTCGTGTAATTTGCACGGTAATGAATGAAGAAACATAGGAGCGATATGTATCGTCTATAACAATTGTAATACCTGCTGCTTTTATATTTTCTCTTCAACTAGCGATTTAACCGCATTATTTTCGGAGTAGAGCTTAAGGCATCTAGTCCATACATACTAGACACAGATGTAAGTCTGGGAGTTCTATTAAAACATTTATTTTTACTTTTTATTCATATTGTCAAGCGCTAGGCACCGATCCTTCTCGAATTTATAAGCGTTGTACACTGGAGTGCCGCACGCTGAAAGCAAAATGAAATTGCACTCCCCAGGTACATCTTCAACATCCGCTGCTGACACCCATAAAGTGCATGGCGGCTGCCCTGCAATAATAAAACATAATATTCCCAATCGGTTACAAGCCTTTGCTGTAAAAGTATCCTCTGAAGTTTCCTTGGTGCTGTTTCTTCTGTGTAGTACAAGCCAAAATTTAATACGAGACACGAAATAAGTTATAAACTTTTTCAGCGTTCAGAGTAGAGCAAATAAGCAAAAATTGAAGTGATAGAAAATTATAAAATGTAAAGCAAGAAAATCAACGCGAAATTTTTCAGCAGATGGAAAATGTTCGAATATACCATAGTATATATATATATATATATATATATCTTGCGCGGGAGGATCATAAAAGCTTCAGCAAACAGGACATGTGAGGATCACATAGCAATAACATATAAGTTTGCCGTGGACACACTTTGTTCATTCGTTTTATTTAATCATTGTAAAGCCAAAGTTAGATACCCATTGTAGAGAGCAGTGGTTACAAAGGAGCGTACTAAATTATATTACCAAATTGATAGTACTGGGAGGAATACTATATGAAGCAAATGTCGAGGTTATTTAAGAAGGAAGTGTGGCATTCATGAAGTAATCTACCTCTGCTAATCTGTGTACCAATTTTGGAATTTCTCCTCGTAAAAACATTATTTTTAAACATATAATCTGCCTCGTGAGTCACACCTTTCAGACTTTTGTGCCTTTCTCAAAAGATTTGCAATGGCACCATCTTTCTAACGTTTCTGCCACCGCACCCTAGGAAGCCACCTATATTCTTCGGGAAGCATGCGACATAGCAAGCAGCATCGAACATATTTGGTTACATGCCTTCCCCGGCCTGAGAAAGTAATCTATTTTTGTACGCGCGGCCTTTTTGTTAGGCTTGATTGCGACTGTATTTTACTTGATGCGAGTGTCACGTAGTTCTTGCGTATATGACGAATCCGCAATTTGCCGGCAAAATATCCCCTCGTCATCCAGCCGTGCGCTTACTAGACCCGTTAAACTTTGTGCATTGATTCACTGCTTCTACCGGCCTGCAGCTAACTCGCCTGCTACACACGCGACAACACTTTAATCCGGTCGCCGCAAGTACTACTTTAAGTCCTTTACACTTGCGATTTCTTCAACCTTACGGGCTTAAAAATAAACATTGGCACTCATGACTTCATTCCATCGGCCAGTCATTTCACTCCGGCAGCTAGTGTCCAGGCATCGAGGATCTAGCTTAGGCAAGGTCGCGGAGCATGCAGAAGCTAAGTGACCACCTGTGGTATATATTTCATAAGGAATAAATAAAACAAAAGTAAATGCAGAATGGGGTTTCGTTCACTAGCCTGGCTCAGATGCAGCTTGTAACGTCATTAAAATCGATCTCGGACACACGCTGCCAGCAGTACTCGCTTCATTTGGCCTTTACTTTAGACTCATGTTGGCAGCCTTCTTTTGCCAAATCGTGGCCTAATTCTTTGCCTATCGGTCGATCGTATCCTTGCTCTGGCGTTTGACTAGAGAAGCATTCCATATTTGATACCAGCAGAGCTCTAAAAATCTATAGTGTCATTACGTTCAATGCACTTCTGCACCGATACAATTGGGTGCCGCATTTAGAGTTGTTTACATCGGTGCGGGAATGCATTGAACGTAATGCCACTATAGATTTTCAGAACTCTGCTGGTGTCAATGTTGACAGTTTTCTAGCCCTACTCGAGTTTTGCCTTACGTCTATTGTTGTGTCGTTTGGGACCGATATGTATGTGCAGAGAAGGGGCATTTGTATTGGGTCATGCGTTGCCCCAGTTCTATGTAACATTTTTTTATCTTCTTTTTACAGAGCAAGTCATACAGCCCTTAATGTTTGAGGTTTTTAAATTTTTTAGATATGTTGATGATTTCTTAGTCATTTTGGATAATGTCTTTGCTGTGATTCAAAGTGTCGAAAGCGTTCTTTCTATTTTTAAGATTCAAGGAAAAAGACTTACTTTTACCCATGAACTACCTGTGGTCAACAGATTGCAGTTCCGAAATTTAAATATGAAAATTTGTGATGGGTAAGTGTGTATTGGAAGTATTTTCCCAGGGATAAAAAAGAGCTACTTCCATATGGTTCAGCCCATTCAAAGACTGTTAAAAGAGGGATAGCTTCCGTTTGTTTGCAGTCGGCCTTGTTAAACTCATGTGTACATATGGCAGAGGACAGCTTCAATAACCAATTACAAAGGCTTGAGGTGGCTCGTTTTCCGGTTATGATTATTTGTGAGGTAGCAGAATCTCTGCTTCAGAAAATGAAAGGGAAAAACAGGAAGGCAGATAAGTCGAGAAATAAACGCCCACAAGTGATCCCTTATATACATAGAGTTGCGCACTGTCTGAAAAAAGTGGCAGGTAGGTATGAGGTGCCAGTTGTGTTTTCTGCCCCCCAAAAAATTGGGTGGGTTGTGTGCATTAATAGGGAGGTGAAAGAAAGCACAATGCAATAAGAAGCATATAAAGAGTTTTATTGGATGTGTGGTGGGAGTGATTTACGAGATTCCACTGACGCGCGATAAAATATATATAGGACAGATTGGAAGATGTATCAATGATAGAATAAGGGAACACGAGAAGTCCATAGAAAATGGGAAGGGGTTAAATTTACCCCTGCACTCTCAGAAGTGCAAGTGTAAGGCATTGTTTAGCAGGCTTAATATTTTAGGGAAGAGTCGGGGTAAGATGGCGCGCGAAATTTAGAGGCATTCTGGATACAGAAGAAAGAAGACAGATGTATTATTGACGCTCCGCTGAGTTTACGTAGAAAAGAATTTCCTTTTTTGTGGAATCGTCTTGAGTAATGCAAACAATCTAGTTTATTATCGGGTCTAAAGCTGTTATTCTTAGACACCTCTCACGTATTGTGGCTATGGTAGTTTAAGGATTCTTTTTCCCTCAAGTACATGGACTTCGTTGCTTCGTAGACATGTTGGCAGGTTACAGTTTTTTCAATACATAGGGATCTCATAAGTGATGTGTTTTGGGTGGACATATTTGCAGATTATATTTTTTCAATACATAGAAACTTCACAAGTGATGTGTTGTGGATGGACATGTCCTACTGCACATGTGTGGCGGTGGTTATTAGTGTGTGACTATGTGACTATGTGCTGGACTTTGTGACTGTCCAGCGTGGTGTGAGCTTCTGGGCAAAGCAGAGGTGTGGAGAAGCAAGTGAGTGTAGAATTGGTGACTGCCATGCTTGGACGGTGCTTATGTTCTGCGGGGAAGAAAGTGTCACTATCCCCTTGGCAAAGAACAGGATGATGAGAAGATGTGCTTGAGTGTAGAAGAAGAGGAGTGATGAAGAGGAAGTGTGTTCAGATCCATATTACAGTTGGTAGAGGGCGCGTGTGTTGTGTCTCTATGCTTGTGTTTGTGTTTGTTGCGTCACACTTCTGGGTCTATACAAATCGATGCCTGCAGCGTAAGATGCACAGATACAACTTCGGAGAACGCGAGCCATTACGAGCACCTACGTACGGCCATCTGAAATGTACTTGCGTAGGTAGAGAATGCGGTCACAAAGAGCGGAGTGCTGCACTGAACAGCGAAAGATGCCAGGGGCTGATGAGGATGACGAGTTCATGAAAAGAATCGATGACTGATGCCAGCCGCGGGTCCTGGCGTTGTTCCGAAGGCATTTCGTCTATACACAATTAAGTCAAGGCGGAGCTAGAGGCAGATGACAACAGAATGTCAGATGTGTCATGTGTGATGTATGACTCAGATACCATACTTTTCTAATCGAAGCAACCAGCTGGCGGTACCGCCAGTGAGGTCTTTCAGTGAAGAGAACCAGCAAAACGCGTGGCGGTCCGTAACAACATAAAATGGGAGTCCATGCAATGCGTGACCGAAAACAATTGTCAGGCATTCCTTTTCTGTTTTCGAGTAATTGGAAACGACCTTGGTCGAGGTACGACGTGCGTATGTTATACGGCATTCATCAAGCGCCGAGGCCGGCGGCACATCGCCGTGCATTCGGTAGGCGCAGCCAGGTCAAAATGGCGCAATACGGGGGATGAGGAAAGTGTCGGGCAAATATTTGTAAATGAAGTATTGAAAACCAGCGACCAGGCAGAAAGATTGTTGTGACCGCCGATAAGTAGCGTCAGAGGAGCAATGATGGCAGCAAAGTTCGAAACGGAACGCCTAAATGCGAATAAAAGCCTATAAATCTGGGCAGTTGCTTGATAGATGTTGGCTCCAATACCCTCAATACCCTAAATTGCTTGGTTGGTGAGCAGCCAAATGGCTCTTTTTCTTATTCAGTTTCAGACCAGGGCTGCTAAGACATTTTAAGCCAGTCTCAAGGTGTTCCAGGAAGAAAACACGATATCAACCAAAAAGCAAAAACATTTGTGCCACTTCAAACCGTGAATAATATGATGCAGCGGTGGCGTAGCGGTAGAACATCTGCCTCGCATGCAAGAGGACCGGGGTTCAAATCCCTGTGCCACGCAATTCTCCACCGAATAAAAAAAAATCCGCGTGTCGATGGAATTGCATACACAGGTTTGGGCTGCGACCTGATGCCGGTGAACACCTCCAGCAACGCACTCCCTCACCAGAACAGGAGTTGGCCACCCTGGTGCCGTAATCGGCCACAACCTCCTATGATGAGCTCCATAAAACCCCGGCCCTCAGTCACCAGCGGCTGCGGAACAACTGACCACGGCGGCGGTCAGACTTGTGACGCAGAAGGGGGTGCTAAGAAAGCCTGGCTCCGCTGGACAGGTCGCCATTGGAAACTGACCCTGGCAACGTTTAATGCTAGAACCCTAGCTAGTGAAGCTAGTTTAGCAGTGCTGTTAGAGGAACTAGAGGGCATGAAATGGGATGTCATAGGGCTTAGTGAGGTTAGGAGGCCGTATGAGGCATATATTCTGTTATCGAGGTTTACCGGAAAGGCGACAACTAGGAGTAGGTTTCCTTGTCAATAAGTATATAGCAGGTAATATAGATGAACTCTATAGTATTAATGAGAGAGTTGCAGGCATCGTAATTAGGCTTAATAAGCGGTATAAACTGAAGGTTGTACAGGCCTATGCACCTACATGTAGTTATGATGACCAGGCAGTTGAAAGCTTCTATGAAGATGTAAAATCGGCAATGCGGAAAGCAAAAATGCAGTATACTGTACTAATAGGCGATTTCAATGCCAAGGTAGGGAAAAAACAGGCAGGAGACAAGGCAGTAGGTGACTATGGCATTGGTTCTAGGAATAGCAGGGGGGAGTTACTAGTTGAGTTTGCAGAGCGCAATAACTTACGAATCATGAATACCTTCTTCAGCAAACGGAAGAACCGGAAATGGACATGGAAAAGTCCTAACGGAGAGATTAAAAATGAAATCGACTTCATAATGTGTTCAACCCCCGCCATTGTGCAGGATGTAGAGGTAATCGGGAAAGTGCGATGCAGTGACCACAGGATGTTAAGGTCCCGAATTAGCCTAAATCTGAAGAAGGAATGCAATAGATTAGTAAGAAAGAAACCCATCAACGAATTAGCGGTGAGGGGGAGGGCAGAAGATCTCAGGATCTCGCTACATAATAGGTATTCAGCTCTAACTGAGGATGGCGACATTACCATAGAGGCAAGGAACAATAATTTCAAAAATATCATTACTGAGTGCGAGGTAGGGGTAGCCGGTAGGATAGTTAGAGAGGATACCGGCAAGCTGTCTAAGGAGACGAAATATTTGATTAAGAAACGCCAGAGTATGAAAGCTTCCAATACAACAGACCAGATCGAATTGGCCGAGATATCAAAGCTAATCAATAAGCGCAAGGTGGCCGATATAAGGAATTATAAAATGGACAAAATTGAGCATGCTGTAAAAACGGGGGAAGCCTTAAAGCGGTAAAGAAGAAATTGGGCATAGGCAAAAACCAGATGTATGCGATAAGGGACAAGGCGGGCAACGTCATCACTAATATGGACAAGATAGTCAAAGTAGCCGAGGAGTTCTATACAGATCTCTACAGTAGGCAAAGTAGTGAGGACAGTAATGAGATTGGCGGTAGGGAAAAACAGTCAGACGTTCCACCAGTGACGAATGACGAGGTCAAGAAAGCACTAGAAACTATGAAAAGGGGGAAATTACCTGCAGAGGATCAGATAACTACAGATTTGCTGAAGGACGGGGGGGATATCGTGCTAGAAAAACTGGCCACCCTGTATACGCAGTGCCTGGTGTCATCGACGGTACCGGAACCATGGAAGAACGCAAACATTATCCTCATTCACAAGAAAGGGGACTCTAAGGACCTTAAAAATTACAGACCAATCAGCTTACTGTCTGTTACGTATAAGGTATTTACTAAGGTAATCACTAATAGAATCAGGACAACCTTAGACTGCAATCAAGCAAAAAATCAAGCAGGGTTTCGGAAACGGTACTCTACTATCGATCATATCCATGCCATCAATCAGGTGATAGAAAAATGCTCGGAATATAACCAGCCCTTATACATAGCATTCATTGATTACGAAAAAGCATTCGACTCAGTTAAAACCTCGGCGGTGATGCAGGCATTGCGAAATCAGGGGGTAGACGAGCCGTACGTGAAAGTGCTGGAAGATATATATAGTGGCTGCACAGCAACCATAGTTCTGCATAAAGAAAGTAACAAAATTCGCATAAAGAAAGGTGTTAGGCAAGGAGACACAATCTCCCCAGTACTATTCACAGCTTGTTTAGAGGAAGTATTCAGAGACTTGGAATGGGAGCAGTTAGGGATAAGTGTAGATGGAGAATACCTCAGTAATCTGCGATTTGCTGATGACATTGCCTTGCTAAGCAACTCGGGGGATGAACTGCAAATAATGATTGATGACCTAGACCGAAAAAGTAGAAAGGTAGGCTTGAAAATCAATATGCAGAAGACTAAGGTAATGTTCAACAGCCTCGCGAAGGAACAGCAGTTTACATTAGGTAGCGAAATACTGGAAGTAGTAGGCGAATATGTCTACTTAGGACAGGTAGTAACCGCAGATCCGGACCATGAAAAGGAAATAACAAGAAGAATAAGATTGGGATGGAGCGCATTTGGCAAGCACTCGCAGATTATGACTAGCAGCTTACCGGTATCGCTCAAGAGGAAAGTATACAACAGTTGCATCTTGCCTGTACTCATCTATGGGGCTGAAACGTGGAGGCTAACCAAGCGAGTTCTACTTAAGTTGAGGACAACCCAGAGGGCTATGGAACGAAAAATGGTAGGGGTAACATTAAGAGATAGAAAGCGTGCAGAGTGGGTCAGAGAAATAACTCAAGTTACCGACATTCTAGTGGAAATTAAGAAGAAGAAATGGACATGGGCAGGACATGTAGTGCGAAGAGAGGATAACCGATGGTCGCTGAGGGTAACAAACTGGATTCCAAGGGAAGGAAAGCGTAGCAGGGGGCGGCAGAAAGTTAGGTGGGCGGATGAGATTAAGAAGTTCGCAGGGGTTAAGTGGATGCAGCTAGCACAGAACCGGGTTAAATGGAGAAATATGGGAGAGACCTTCGCCCTGCAGTGGGTATAATCAGGCTCATGATGATGATGATCATGAATATTGTCCATCACGCATTCAAATGTGGCAGGCGCGTCACACAGGCCAATGACGTCGAATTGAATAACCTTGCCTGGAGCGCGTAGGGGCCAAGATCTGTTGGAGTCCGAGGGGGGGGGGGGGATAAAGAACATCAATAAAAAGTTTGAATGGCAGCAATTTATTGGATCTTGCCAGAGTGTAATCCTAAATATACACGATTTTCATTACAACCTGTCAGCTTTATAATATTTTTTTATACTTTTAACAATGTAATGCAACACCTTTATAGTTCCTATACATTCTCATATACTGGAGGTTCTTCAGAAAGACTTTCATAAAAATTGCAGTTGGTATTTTTTTTAATCTGGAGTTAAATTTGTCCCCTTTTGCTCTTTTCTAAATATGGCCTAATTTGAGTTGTGAAGAAAATGCCAAATGATCTGGAACCTCGAACTTTGACTCCAATTAATAGCATAGTGTTCATATTCAAGACAAAAACTTTTAGTGACCCCAAACTAGTTCATGCTAGAATATAAGACTGAAAATGTACTTTATTGAAACGCGTTGCTCTTAGAGCTGTATTTGCCATCTTTACTAAAGCAGTTGCGGCTAGGAAATGTGTTTTAATAAGTCTCCCTAAATTCAGAGTAGCATAGATTTATTGTGAGAATAGAATGCTCGACAAAATGTTAGCGCGCATGCATGAGGGCTCCACCTTGAAATGGAAAAAACGGCGTGCTTCCCCTCCCAACATCATCAGCCGGAGTATCCTCACTGTAGGGCGAAGACCCCTTGAAGAATGTAGAGCTCATAAGAAAGGTGCGATGCAGTGACCACAGGAATGTGACGTCTGGAAATATTCTATATTGGAAGAGCGAATGAACTACTTTAGTTAGAAAGAAGTCCACAAAAGAATTAGCATTGGGGAGGGGGAGGGAGTAGAAGAATTTAGGACCTCGCTACAGAAAATATGGTCTCTTTAACACAGGAAGACGACCTTAGTACCTAAGAGACGAATGATACAATAAGAGATACTATTACTGAGTGCGCGGTAGAAGTAGATAGTAGGATAGTTAGGGGGACACCGGTAAATGGTTAGGCAGACGAAAGCCTTAATTAAGAGGAACGAAGGTATGGATGCCTCCCACCCAACAAGCAGGATAGAGCTGACAGTACTATTAAAGGTATTCAATACGTGCAGTGTCCGACATAAGGAAGTGTAACGTGAAGAAACTCGAGCGTGCCCTAAACTATGGTGGCAGTATGAAAACAGTCAAGAGGAATTAAGGCACTGAACATATTAGATGTATGCACAAAGGAACAATGCGTGTAATGTTATTACAAATATGGACGCGATAGTGCAAGTAGCCGAGGTGTTTTATAGTGACCTAAACAGTCCTCGAAGCAACCAAACCAATAATGAGATTGGCTGTAGTGAAGAGCAATCAGACGTTTCGCCCGTAACACAGGACGATGTTGAGAAAGGTTTAGAAGCTAGGAAATGGGAAAGCTGCTGAGGAGAAACAGATTTTTTACAGATTTTTTGAAGCATGGGGGGAAGGGAGAAATTACGTGCTAGAAAAATTGGCGACACTGTATACGTTAGACCTGGTAACATCGATGGTACAGGAATCACGGAAAATGCTAAAATTGTACTAATTCATCCGGAAAAGAACGCTAAGGACTTGAAAATATACAGACAGTCAGGTTACCATCATTTTCGCGCACTGTATCACTTTTTTGTTCTCGGTCAGCGTTTCTTTCTTGGCGCACGAAAGCGATGAATCACTGAATCACTGTGCTGGCGGACCATAGAGCGAGAAAGGACTTTCTAGCTTAGCAACTAGGCTTGGTGCCGCTGTATAAACATGGATGAGATAAATTGGGCCATGGGATGCTGCTTTTTTCCCGATAGCAGCCCTAGGGCAAGCCACATGGACAGGCAGATGTGGAACTCTTTTCACAGTTAAAACTGATTCCGCCTTCATGATCCATGTCGCCGCTCGCTACACACGCTTGTAATGCAGAGTTCCATACGCAACAATTGCGTCCCACATGGGAGGTGCTTCACGCCGAGAGCCGCCGACTCGCGTGCGTAATTACGCGAACTGGGACGAAATTTTAGACTTGTGCATTTCAGGAAACAGGCGCGTTCCTAGGGTTATTCTATGAAATGGAATAGCCCTAAAAAGCATTTACCTCCAAGTTCTCAATATAAATATGCACGCAAACGTCAGCCAACAAAAAGTTAATTATTGAATTTTAGGTAATTATTGAGTTTATGTGGACAATTATTACCTAAATTTGTGTCCGCCTGGCCGCATTACCAATGTACAAAAACGGATTTAGCGTACGGCATTTTGCTTTTTCTTGAAAAATTAGTAAAGTCTTATTTTGGACACCCTGTATATGTTTAGGACATATATGAGCAGTCTGTGTCGCCAAGAAAAGCGTAGATGATCTCATTTTTTATTTTTTTGTTATTGACCAAAATGAGTGCATTATTCAATTTTGGAAAAATAAATCAAAGTTGAAGGAAAAACAACGCGGCCGATGGTGGGAACCAAACTCATCACCTCTGAATCTTGCATATGGTGCTCGTACAAACCGAGCTACATTGACGGCTATCCAGCAACCCACTTTCATGGGGTGTTGTCGCCTGTAAACCGTACCTTAACAGCGTTCACCAGCGCCTGAATGCATTATATATTATGCATAACTCAGAATAGCCAGAAGATAATAATGATGCACATCATGCGCTTGAATTCCCTTGCTGCCATGATTGTATCATGGGGCATCATTGTATATTTTTCTGACCTCTGCGGACCCAGAAACAAGCTGCCATATGCGCTCTGTCCGCGTAGAAAGCATTGCAGGGCTATTTGATGTTAATAAAAACTGCTACTTAAAGATTTTGAACGTGTATTTTATATAGCGGCGACAATTTTCGCATCACCCAAAAGTTAAACAGAGCTTAGAACCAGCTTGAAATAGGATTGTGCGTCTCCCCATGGAAACATAGTGCGGTAGTTGAGAGATATGTGGTTCACTACCAGGCTTAACGAAAAACGTTCTTACCCGATTTTTCACCAAAGAAACCCAAAATTATGCACTTTGAGCCAGCGTACATAACCGGATAAGTGTTGTTGTCAGGGAGTGCGAGTCTGACAGATTCTGCAAATAAATGAATGGCAAATATCAGGATATGTATTGCAGCTCCTGACCTCAACAAGAACAAAGCACTACGAGCAGTTCAAAGAACAGAACAAACACTCGGTCGTATCTAAAATGCCATTTGCATTCAAACAAGCGAAAAACAAACGGATTAAGAGAAATAGGAACAACATACGCACGGTTATTCCTACAAACGCCATTTAGAATTCCAACAAGACATTTTCCGCGATTTTCGCCAACCATTTTCTGGGCAGCGCGATTATCACCGGCGGGTTTCTCGAACGCGCTTTGGCTGTCGATGAAGAAAAGCCATCGGAGGGTGAAGGGAAGAGTGTGCAGAGAAATATATATTGCAAGTAGGGAACAAATGTTCATTTGCTCTGAATTTCTAAGTCCAGAACCGTTGATCACGTAGCATGAAAAAAATCATATAAACAGTGGAAGGAGCAAGAACGTCTATATGCAGGGTGGATGTTGATTCAACACCTAAATTAGATTTGACGCTGACAAGCCTTCCTAGAAAACATAGAAGCATTCCAAGAGTCCTGATAAAGAATACAGCTACAGGGGAGTAGTTAGTTACACAAGGCTCATAAAGTACAGTAAGGAATTGTTCAAACTTTCTATACTTATTGGTATCATCGAATGACTGAGAGGAATGGTATAGCACTGAAAAGGGGTAGAGGGGCGGAAGCATCAATTCGCAAGTCGAGCCAACATTTTGACAAGTGGAATTGTGTTCGTCTCAGATGAAGAGAAGTCCCGATGTCGAAAACTGGCACGACTTGCGAAGTGAGGCTGTCCCCTCTGCCCTTGTTCAGTGCCTCTTGCATACTGCGTAGCCATCTTCTCTCTCATTCTAAACTGTGTGCGGAAAGGACACATATGGAAATGAAAAATTGAAAATGTTGGATTTATAAATGTTATGTTGCACGACTTTATATTACGTGAAACAATTTTTTCGTGAGAGATATATTGTGACTTTTTCTTCGACTCAATCTTACATTTGTCCGCAAAAACAGACGGAAAGCTACTCCTCCTAGCATGAATAATCCCACAGATTTGTGTTACGGATGTTTTGATTCGAAGGCCCAAAAACCTTTCGTTTATGTCTACACAGTGCGAAGTTGGGCTGATGATGTTATCGGTCTTGAGAACCAAATGCATTTCCTGACCAGAAACCTAATATCTTAGTATTGTGCGTGGTATGGTTGTCGCCAAAATCTAATTAAAGAGCCAAATATTTGAAGGAACTCCACTTCATAGGAATAGCTCCAAAGCACACCTTTGGTATTATGATTTGGTTCACTATTCTTAAAAACGAATATATGTAAAAGCACAACAAGGATACAAATGCCAAACGTTATTATTGAGTCATCTCTTCTCGCAAATAGGACTCTTGTAATATACCTTTAGCGTAAAAGAGACCTTATTCTCGAAACTTATATATTCATGTAAGGCGCGAATTTGGCAGTTAATATTTGCGTATGAAATGGGACAAGAATATCCAATTTCAAGATGTGATTACATGTAGGCTCAAGGAAGCGCAACGTGCGAACTCCGCCGAAATATTTGCTTCTCAGGCAAGATGTTCAGGCTATCGGCCAAATAACATTTAGGCTAGTTGGGATATTTTCCCTAATATACATTGCATATTAGTGAGTACCTCTTTATTGTGATTTATGCGGCGACAATGTCAGGCAACTTTGCGAAAAACAAAATCTATCCAAAGTGAGAGTACAGAACAAGTGCTATGAAACAAAACATGGTGTAATCAGTTTTTTCATGTGAACAATAAAAATAGGCGTGTTTTTATTGCCAGAGCAGCGTATGATTCAAAGCAAATTGTATTTTAACCTTAGCGCCACAAATACCGAGTTGCTTGGGCACACTGTTTTATCAAAATGTGTTATGGAAAAAAGCGGGTGAAAGCTATTAAAGTGATAAACTTCAGGCAAGTTATAAATTTGTTTGTGAAGCACGTTTCCTTCCACAACAAAACGCCAAGCCTTTATTTGTGTTATTTAGTCTCATAACTACATCATTACGTTCTTAAGTGGGGCACGTTGAAGCCACAAAAATATAAAAAGAAAGCTGTTTGCTTTCTTAGAAATAAATTCAGGAGACCCAAGCTGAACCGATTATTACAAAATAAATCGCGCACCTATACCAGTATCATGTCCCACCGTTTAAACGCTGTAAATAGTCGCTTGACAGAGCAGTACCCCCCTTACAGTGCCTTTCTGCTGTCTGCGCAAGCATATTATCGCTTCCTTGCGAGTGGACGCGCACTTTCAAGTTGAAGACCATGCTCTGATAATGGGGACACAAATGTTGGCCGGAGTGCGCTTCAAGAGCATTCACTCAACCCGCTCTTCGGTGGAAGTAACCTGGCGGGAGCTAGGCAGTAGAGGCGCTTCATTTTACTATGTGCAAGTTACCCTGCGGTTTCAAAATGTATGCAACAGCAAATTACATTATTGATAAGCAAACGGCATGAAAGGGAGCGAGTGTTTATAGCTTGGAGTAGGCAACACAGCCATGTTTGGCTTCGCGAGTAGAGTGTGTGGGGCATGGAAGCGATTACATCCCCTGTGACGTGCATATTGAGATAAGTACAAACCCTTTCATCTTGTCTTCAGAAATGGACTTTTCAAATAAATGACTATGTTTTGGGCACCCTGTGTTGGCTCGTTTCAGAAGCTCGGCAATAAGAATCACCACCAGAGCTCAAAGTACGGGATGAATGTCTTTTCGATTGCATTAGTAAATTCCCGCGCTGTTACAAACTGCGTCCTTTTAGCTTGCGCTTCATCTTTGCTGGCGCTGAAACACTGATTATATTTCTCCGACCGACAATACCTGCTGTTTGTTTCCGAAAAACGATTCTATGTAAACAGCCGTAAGGAGAAAAGCTCCGTGATATTGTTAACTGTGCGTATACTTCGTGCTTTTCCACGCATCCACATGTTGAAATTTATTCATAAACTGCATATCACCAATAAGTACGCTTGTTTCTCGGATGTAAACTCACCAATTGTTGCTAGTGAAAACATTTTTATAGTTAGCATATAAGGTAACGTTTTGCAGACACCTCGCGCTTTTACTGAATGCAATGTTTGAGTTAGGAACGTGGGTTTAGTAGGTGTATAGAATAAAATGGTGCCTATACAAAGTGCGTCAAGTTGGCGCTAAATATAAAGTATTTTAGCAAAACGCTTATTTTAAAAATTATTGCCAAAGGGCTGCAGCTTGGTTATCTATCGTTATGGCTATGCTTAAAAATCATCATCCGCACACGGAAATCAGCTGCCCCGGTCATATGGCTGACCGCGGCCTCTTTGGTAGGAAAACGAAATATCTGCAGCAAAAAAAAAAAAAAAAAAAACGTCTAACTGCGGCCGAAAAGTGTCTCCATGTGTATTAGTGAATTGAAAAGGCCCGTAAAGGACAAGAGAGACAATGCATGCAACGTGCTGAAAGATTTTACGCTTCATCATCTTTTTTGCGCGTCATTGTTTTGCTAACTTAGAACTGATGGAAACAAACTGCCTAAAGTTGTATTCTGTTAATCATTTGTAACATCGTCAATATAAGGCTATCAGCGAAGATTCCTGTTACGCAATACTGAATTGAGCTACTTCGGTCAAGAAGGCGTCCGCATAGCCGTAACCCAAAGCTGAGAAATAAGGTGTCGGAGAAATTTTGCACTTGACACAACTATTGATTCTTCAGCATCCATGGTAGTTACCATAGCATTTGCCCCCTCACTGAGCATGTATCTGGTAGTAAAAGGGGGCTGGTTTCAACAGCAATAAAAGCCGAAGACATAAGTACCAGAATTCTGAGCAGTTTAAGAGAAAGCTGAATGAATCCAGTAAGTTGTATTCCAGAAAAAAGAGCACGACGTTTTATAGCAAGCTCATTTCCTTCGTCATGGCAGGGGCTATGGGTGAGGCGTAGCTTTCTATTTTAAGCTCCCGTGTGGATGAGCTCCTGGTTGGCAGAAGCTAACCATGGATGTAAGAAAAGGGAAGCGTCACCAGAGAGCTATTGACACTTCGCCGAATCTCCTGAATGTACAACGACTCGCGTCAGCATCGGTTTGCAGGACAATCGCTCCTTCGAAATGAGTTTTGTGTTCACAGGCGTCGCTGTATTCGGCTACAGTGCTGCAATTACTGTTTCTTTCGGATGTCTTTTCTGTGTTTCATATTTTTTTCTTAAGTTCTTCCGTCCCCTACGTAAGAGCTTGTGCAAACTGAACAGAAGATTCGGTGCACCACACCCTGATTCTTTTTTAGTGGTTGTCCTTTGTATGGGGAGGAGGAGTCCAAAGGTGGTAGTCGCTTTGGCGTTATTAGCACCTCTTGTTTTTTAGAAATTCCTACCCAGCGTCTCCCTCATGCCTTTCATGCGTGGAATAAACTCTTGTTTCCGCTAGTCGTGTGATTTCAATGAGAATAGAACAGTTTTTATTTCGTACTTCCTGTTTTCGAATATCATATCAAATGAAGGAATTGGGCTATTCATTTTACGGGAGGTCAATGACGGCTCGGACCTTGTGTATTTTTTCTTCATGTGAAGAACAGACGATGGCCGTTATCTTCAATAAAGATACAGCGATAGATTCCTTGTAGGCAGTGGGATCATTCGAGTTAAAAATGAAGACAGTGTCTCATGCGGATTGGTGGGTTCGTGAATCGAAGGAGGCTTGTCATTCTTGGTATACGGTAGCTATACCGCGAACTGCAACCCTCTTTCGTCCTTGTGAGTAGGATATCGAGAAAGGTCTCGCTGCCCTCCTTTTCACGTTAAATTGTAAATTGCTTTGCTGGTTAATTTGGGTTGAGGTGCATCAGCAGCATTCAGATGTTCTCGCCACATTAAAGCAGTCGTCAACGTAACGAATGAACAAAAATGCCTAGAGATTGAAGGTGGTAAGACGCAGGCATTTGATTTCATATCAGGGTGTGGATAAACGAGTGCCACTCTATAAATTAGCTAAATATTCTTTACTAATCAATATACTATAGTGAAAGAGCAAACCTTATTTCATTAAAAAGACCTGGTTAAAGATAACTGGGATACCCTATACATAGTTTTTTCTTTTCTTTTTTTGTGGTGCTTAACGTCCCAAAGCGACTGCGGCTTTAAGAGAAGCCATAGTCGAGGACTCCGAAAGGAGCAACCACCTGGGGTTCTTCAACCTGCACTGACATAGCATAGAACGCTTTTACAATATATATATATATATATATATATATATATATATATATATATATAGTGAAGGGCATTACGTAAGTTGTGGGCATTCACAACTAAGACAATAAAACAACAGCAAAAAGGTAAATATTGGGCACATTGCATAAAGAGAAGGACTAAATGAATTTGCTCTATCTATTCAAGAAACGGGAAAAAATGTCACACGACGTAAAAATTTTGGCCATGTTTCCAAGTTATTTGCGATATTAAAGAGGCTTCAATTTTTTACATTATTTCAAATGTCTTAGAATGCTGAAATGAAGTCGTCACGCTTACCGTGCTTGCGTGGTTCTTTTATTTCTATTGTAGGTTGAGCTCCTTGCTTTGTTTTTACCTTTATGGTAATGTTGAACTTGCTAGAATGTTTTGGACAAAGCATTTACACATGTTATTCCGCAATTTCTTGCCGACTGACGCAGAGGATATGAATTGATATGTTAGAATCAGAAATTCAACACGGCATAGAAATCGCAGCAGTCCAGCAGGAACTGCACATTTAGTCATTTTTGAACGTACTGATTTATATATCGCCTCTCGTTTTTGTGTCCCTAAGATTATGATAATAATAACAATAATAAAAGCAGGTGATGCGGGCGGCTCCTTTGTTACATTTTTGCCACAAGTAAAGTTTAAAAATATGGTGCATGAACGGCGAACTCATTCTAACAAAAAATATCTTCAATTTTCAGCGTGAGAAATATTTTCAGATACTTTTCTAAAAACAAAGTAGTAGTTGTTACCGATGAGATATTATGTTAAATTAATAGGTAATTAGCTCGGTTACTTCACTACAGTTACCAATGTCTGTACACCTGTTTACCTCTTACGTTAAAAAAAGAGAGGTGAAGTTATACCGATTGTAAATGCTAAAATGCATCGAATGCACGCCTCCTCTTAGGTAGCCTCTCAAGATACGTTTAAAAAAATGGAGCATCTGCATATTTAAAAACGTTTTGAACGAAGTTGAATCATATTTATTTGCGAGTAAAACTTTTTCTGCTAGAAAATGAGAGATCTGAAGCATTTACTGGTGTAGAAGCAAAGGAAAGATTAAATTTTATGACAATATACATAGCCCTAAATTTTTCAGAAATGTTTATTTCAGTTTAGTGCAAAAGTGGCGGCTAAGAAAAATATAAAGCGATATGCTGTCCGACCTCAGAAATCATTACACACTTCAAAAAATTCATATTCTTTTCAAACTAAATCAGCACCATAAGGTCAGATAAGATCCGTGCTTTTTATTAGAAAAATAGGGCAGCTTCGACAGCTTGAGAAATGCTGCCTATCTTGACGGCATTCATTGGAAAGCTAAGCTATTATCAGCTTGTATACAGATGGCGCCTCAAAGCGCGTATAACCGGTTGTGATCTTATTCCGCCTTGATGCGAACAGAAGCTCTGATTGCAATTTTATGTGCGTTGCTGGGAAATTTGTTTTCAGCAATCTCTTTGAAACGCGAAATTGCCCGTGTTAAATACTAGCCAGCCAAATTGGTGCACATGTGGGGTCATTTTAAAGGAAGGGGCAGATGCACACGCTAACTTTCCATGCCAGGGGATCTCGCTATATGAAAGTGCAATAACGCTTGCGAAGGCAAACGTTTCACTGGCATCGTGAAACTTTGCAGATTATGAAGATGACTGCTTTAGTTTTTGCTTGATGTCAATTATGCACACGTAATATTGCTAGTAGCCGACGGAACGATGATGAGGCGGAAAGAGAGTGCGAGCTACTAGCCTGTGTTCGGTGTACTAAGCCTTCCGCGGAGTCCTCTCCTTTGACGTCCGCTTTTCCCTATGCTGTCTATTGCATGTTGTAGATTGGCCTGGGCAAAATTTTATACACAATAAGGTTGAGGAAGGAGAGGCAGCTGAATAATAATTTCTTGAAAAAAGCATTCGTTATTTTAGCTGCTGTCCTCGCCAAATTAATTTTTCTGGCATCTATATGTGGCAAATAAAAAAAGCACCGCAATCCGCCTTTTCGCAAAACGTGGCGCCCTCTGGGAGTGGCTGAGTATTCCTTTCCTGCTGGTTAAAACGTCCTTGGGAGACGGAGCCGCCAGCGAAATGGCGATGTGTGTTCTTGGCAGCTACCACCATCTGTCGCATACGCCTGTCACGAATATTATCTGTACATGGCCTCCGAGATCAGCTCCGGCTGCACCGATCGCCGAGGCCATCTACTGCGCTTGTGCAGCTGGGACTGGTGTTTTGATTTTAACCCGGGAAGAAGTGCGCATGCCCAGAGTGGGCTTGTGAAAAATATTAAGGCCAATTTGTATAGTTAATTAAATGCAAAGTAGGTTCGTAGCATTGCTTAGGTGCGGAGGTAAGTGCAAGCTGCTTCACGACGTGGCGAGCGGCTCGGAGCAGAGGTCCAGGGAGCACCGCGCGAGCACGTCTGCTGTCCGTGAAAGCTGAGAAGTGACTGATGCGAGGAGAGAGATGCTGAAGTTGAGGACGTGCGAGCGACGCACTACTGTTATCTCCGGAGTAATACACGCTTGTGCAACGTTGCCCAGTGACGGCTGCCCCGTCTGCAACTGACACGCCCCTCTCTCACTGTCTTACTCCTGTTGCGTCCGGACGGCGGCTTCAAAGGGACATATGGCCAAGTGCCTTTCGAAGAGGCCACAGGGAACGACTTCCTGTGCCACGCATTCTCTTCGGTCCTTGTTTCGACGTGTATCGGGAATTTATGACTGTCTGCGCCTTCTCCGCCCAAAAAGAGAAACGCACAGAGCAGTTGGCGCCGATCTCACAAGAACTGCGTTTACGCTGTCCTGTCTAACTGCTCTGTTTTCGTCACTTCGCGCCGCGGCCGGGACGCGACTCCGGGGCCATTTGCCGTGAAGCGGAGCGGACGGAGCCGGCGGCGCAGCCCTTTCCAAGGGTTTCGGATACCACCTCCAAGGAGCGGCCGCTTCCGCCGCGGTCATAAATTTTAACCCGCGCCAAGCTGCCCTTTGACCCTGGGCGTTCCTCTGGACTCTCTCCCGCAGTTACGTGATGTGACGTGCGTTCCTAGGGACTCTGTGTGGGGACCTGGGGAACTTTTTCGGTAGATATACCGAGCTCCATCGTATGCGAGCTCTCTCTCTCTGTAAACCTGGAACAGGTAACCTCTTGTATAAAGTCTCTTTCTCTTCTCCTCTCAACTGAGCCTCTCGCTTCTTCGAGCACGGCACCGACACCGGAGGAGCCGATGGCGTCGCTAACCAAGTCCCAACAGTGGATGGCAGCTCGGTGGGATGAACCGGCGTCAGGTATCCCGGTGCGGTGAGTACCGCGTGTTTGTCTCTCGATTCGCCAGATTGCCTAGCGCAGGGAGTCGTTAGTCGAGTTTGGTGCAATTTAATTGTTGCAGAAAAATTTTGTTGCCACAGGCCAAGAATTGGGTGGTTTGAGCACAAAATTTAGCAGGGAGCAAACGACGCAGAGTGCAAAGTCAGGATGGACAAGCTTAAAGTCCAAGACCTTCTTGAAATCTGCCAGGAGTTGGGCATATCAGTTGGCCCAACAAAGCGCAAAAAGCCAATTCTGGAGCTAATGCGGGCAGAGGAGGTGACTGAGGAAGAAGCCGACGAGGCTTGGAAAACAGTTCTAGAGAGGAAAAAACTAGAAGAGAGGGAGCTGGAGAGAAAAAAGGAAGCAGAACAAAGAGAGCATGAATTACAGCTGAAGAAACTCGAGATAGAGGCACTTCGTATTTCCACGGGGCGCTCTGTTTCTTGAGGTGGTCAGTCCAAAATGAAGGACCTTCTGCAGCCGTTTAGGGTGGGCGAGGACATAGCACTTTTTCTCGTTAACTTTGAACGCACATGCGAAAAGGTCGGCTTCGAAAGGGACGAATGGCCACAAAAGCTGTTGAGTTAAAGCGGCGCTGTTGTGGAAATACCGTCTGTCGACTGAGGCCTTTCGGCAGCGTTTTAGAAACGCGAGGAAGGGTACAGAATCTCATCAGGAGTTTGCTTATGAGATCAGAGCTAATATGACAGAAAGGCTAAAGAGCGCAGGCGCATATGAAGATCACGACAAAGTGGTCGAGTGCATTGGCCTAGAGCAATTCTATCGAGGGATCTCGGAGGAAGTTAGATTCTGGGTACAGGATAGAATGACGAACTAAGTTTGGATAAAGCAGCCGAACTGGCTGAAGAATACAACATTCGCCGAAATGTACGCCCGAAATTGGCAAAACAGGAAAAAAGCGACAGAACGGACTTTGTTCCTCGCAGGCTCGAAGGAAGGAGATTTTCTCCTCCGAAAAACCTTGAAAAAGCTCCTCCACAGGCACTGGGGAGCGGAACGGAGGGCCAGGCAAAATCGCCGAATCCAGCGGAAAGGTCAAAGTCACCTGATGACAACGCAAGAGCATTCGAGGCGCGCAGGCCAGTTATCTGTTATAACTGCAAGGAACGGGGCCACTTGGCTAGAAGTTGCAAAAAGAAAGTCGCTTTTGCAAGCATTGCAGATTCTGATGAGAATATGAGGCTTTTACAGCCGTACATGCAGGAGCTACTTGTTAATGGTAAGAAATGCAGAGTGTTGAGAGATTCTGCGGCCACCATGGATGTGGCGCATCCGCGTTGTGTTTCTCCGGAACATTTTACGGGAGAATGCGCATGGATCCGGCAGGTAGTAGAAGAGCAAAGTGTCTGCCTGCCACTGGCTAAGGTGGTCATAGAAGGCCCGTTCGGGAAAGTATGCACAGAGGCGGCGATTTCTCCCAACCTACCTGATCATTTCCCCTATCTGTTTTCAAATAAATCTGAGCAGATACTGAAAGAACCGGGTCAGTCGTTTTCTAATAGCATAGCTTGCATGGCGTTAACCCGTTCGAGGGCTCGCGAACTCTCCGGAAAGCTCGGAAGCACACCGCCAAAGGAAGCGCCAGTAAATGCGACAACTGAGCCCGACGCTGTTCCGCCGGTTGTTCAGCCCCGCGCTCCAGACGATGAGAGTCAAGGGGAGGGCACTGAAAGCACAGAGGCGCCTGCTGAGGAAAACCCGGGCGCAGGCTCAGTATTGTCACCTGCGTCCGACAGCTGGAAGCAGCTCGCTCTGCTCGACAAGGTAACACTTGTTGCCGAGCAGAAAGGAGATGTTTCATTGAGCGCCCTGCTAGAGAGTGTCAAACAAGGCGCCCCCAGAAAGAACATTTCGTTCTATGAAAAAGATGATCTAATGTACCGCCGATACTCTGACAGTAGAGGTAGAGTATACGACCAATTGTTGGTCCCGCGGAAGTATCGCAAGCAGATTCTAGACATGGCACATAGCAACGCTTGGGCCGGCCACTTGGGCATACGAAAAACTAAAGCAAGGTTAGTACAAGAGTACTACTGGCCCGGGTGCTGGAAAGAGGTAGAGGGCTACGTTCGCTCTTGTGACACATGCCAAAGAATTGGGAAGTCCACTGACAAGTGGAAGGCACCGATGAAATTGGTTCCGATAATTACTGAGCCATTCCGGCGGCTAGTTATTGACATCGTTGGGCCGCTACCAATGTCGGAATCAGGTTGCCGCTACGTGTTGACCGCGCTGTGCGTAGCCACTAAATTTCCAGAAGCGATCCCCTTGAGAGAGCTAACTTCGGCATGCGTCGTGGATGCTTTGCTGGATATTTTTTCGCGGATCGGATTCCCAGCAGAGATCCAAAGTGACAACGGAAGCGTGTTCACTAGTTGTCTCACGACGACGTTCTTTGAGCGATGTGGAATCAAGGTCGTGCATAGCTCGGTTCACCATCCGCAGTCGAATCCGGTTGAGCGAATGCACTCCGTTTTGAAGAGAATTTTAAGGGCTCTTTGTTTTGAAAAAAAACGTGATTGGGAAAGTTGCATTCCTGCGGCAATGTTTGCCCTCAGATCGGCTCCTCACGAGAGCACAGGTTTCAGTCCGGCAGAGCTTGTGTACGGGCGTAACTTGAGGGGTCCGCTACGATTGTTGCGAGAATAGTGGGAGGGTCAAGGCGAGAATCCTGACGTAGTCTCTTACGTGTTGCAATTGCTGGAACGCCTGGGAAAGACTCGAGAGATAGTGGAAAGCAATATGAAAGCGGCGCAGACGCTTGCCAAGGCACGCTATGATAGGACGGCTCGCAGGCGAAATTTCAAAAGGGCGATGAAGTCATGTTGCTATGCCCTTCGAAAAAGACAAAGCTGGATGTTCAATGGGAAGGGCCAGCCAAAGTGGTGTCCAAGCTTTCTGACACCAATTATGAGATGAAGCTTGGAAGAAAACACTCTAGAGTGTACCACAGTAACCTCATGAAGCCTTATATTCAGCGAGAGGCGGTGGTGAACCTGGCACTTAACCTCCCAGAGGAGCAAACCCCTGAGATTCCACCTGTCATGACGGGAACCACTGCGGCAGACAGTGTCCTGCTGGCCAAGATCGAGGCAGAGCCCGGTTTAAGCGAAATTCAAAAGAGGGACTTAGAACAAGTAGTCCAGGATTTCTCTCTCGTCTTCTCAGACAGACCAGGCAAAACAAACTTGGTAGAACATGATATCGAGTTGACAGATGATAAGCCGATTCGATGCAAGGCGTACCGGGTTTCTCCCAAGCAGAGGGAAATTATGGAGGCTGAAATTCGCCGGATGTGTGAATTAGGGGTGATAATTCCAACCGAAAGCGATTTCACGTCGCCATTGATTTTAGTTGAAGTCCCTGGCAAAGATCCAAGACCTTGCATAGATTACCGGTGATTAAACTCGGTAACGGTCGATCAGACGTACCCTATACCAAACATCGAAGAAAGGGTTGAGACAGTATCCCAGGCTAAGTATATTTCAACCTTAGACCTTGTTCGCGGATACTGGCAAGTTCCGCTTACTGAGCGAGCCAGTCGCTACGCGGCTTTTATTTCACCGTTAGGAACATTCCGACCAGTGATGCTCAGCTTTGGGCTGAAGATTGCCCCTTACTGTTTTTCTCGCCTAATGGACAGGGTTCTACACGGACTGGAGAAGTTCGCCCTTCCTTACCCAGACGATGTAGCGATCTTTTCAAACACGTGGGAGGATCATATAGATCACCTGCGTAAGGTAATGGAAAGGTTGATGGCGGCAGGGCTCACGGTAAGAGCTGAGAAATGTCACTTGGGCTGCGCGGAAGTCACCTACCTGGGGCATAGCGTTGGAAGGGGTAGACGCCGACCATCTGAACTGAAAATAGCTGCCGTGGCAGACTATCGTCGCCCGAAGACTAAGACAGAAATGAGGGCTTTTCTAGGGCTTACTGGTCATTACCAGCATTACGTCAGGCAATATTCCGAGATTGCAAGTTCCTTGACAGATTGCCTGCGAAAAACAGAGCCCGTGATCCTTCAGTGGGACGCCAAGAAAGAGGCCGCGTTCGAAAGTTTGAAAAGGGTGTTGAGTCAAAGACCTGTTCTCACAGAGCCCGATTTTTCGAAGCCTTTTGTCATTCAGTGCAATGCCAGCGACCGAGGTTTGGGAGCCGTGCTTTGTCAGACCGACTCGAATGGGCAAGAGCGACCCATTCTGTACATTAGTCGCAAATTGAGCACTAGAAAAGAAGCGTACAGCACATCAGAAAAGGAGTGTGCATGCCTCATTTGGGCTGTACAGAAGCTCGCCTGCTACGTTGCCGGGTCAAAGTTTACTATAGAGACTGACCACTGCCCCTTAACGTGGCTGCAAAGCATGTCCTCAAAGAACGGCCGCTTACTTAGGTGGAGTTTAGCTCTTCAGCAGCACAACTTCGAAGTGCGATACAAGAAAGGAAAGCTGCATACCAACGCTGACGGTCTCAGTCGAGCATTCTGAAATCAATTCAACCCCTTTCCTACCTTGTTATGCATCTGTGTAACCGAATGCATTGTATTCATAGACGCCTATGATTTCAGAATGGTATGTAACGCATGCAGTCGAATAAGCGCGCTTTGAGTTTTAATGCAGTGCCACTATGTTTAATGCGCACTAGGGAATGTGTGCAGGTTGTGAAAAGGTGTGCGAAACCTTGTCGCGTTCGTTAAATCAGACAACTTCGTAACAGAGCACAAACGACATCCGTTTATTTTGGGTTACAGCAGACGACTGACGCCCCAAGCGTCTCTCCGTGGTTTTGTCTTTGAAGTCTTCTCGTCTTGGCTTGTCTGTCGACTCGGGGCTGTCTTGTTTCGGTTTCGGTTTCGCAACACATTCCCCCCCGAAAATGACTTGTCATTTTTCTTCGTTTACGTGATTTCCAGGGGGTACAAGAGTTGGATTGGTCGCTTGAGATATGATCCTCCAGGTAGCTTCAGCAGGCACGATCTCACCTTTCCGTCTCTTCCCGGAAACAGTTTCTCAATTCTTGCAATCTTCCATTGTTGCCGTGGCTGCAGGCCATCACGAAGGAGTATCAAATCCCCTTCCTTGAGTGTTTTTCCTTGGCGTTCATTCTTCTTTTGCACATTTCGCAGTTCCTCGAGGTACTCTCTTGTCCATCTGCGCCAGAAGGCTTCTGTAGTCTGCTGGCGTCGTACCCATAGTCTGTGAACTGATACGTTGACCTCATCTGCTTCGATTTTCCCCACGCTAGGCAGCGATGTGAGGCGTCTTCCCGTCAAGAAGAATGAAGGGCAAAGGGGTTCCGGTTCTCCGGGTTCGTCGTAGACGTGAGTTAAAGGTCGAGAATTTAAGACTGCTTCAATTTCTGCCAGTACAGTAGTTAGCTCGTCGAAGGTCAGAAACTTGGATCCGATCACCTTCTTGAGCGCAAGTTTGGCTGATCCGACGAGGCGCTCATAAAAGCCACCCCACCATGGGGCGCGCTCCACTATGAACTTCCATTCGATTCGTGCTTTTGCGACGTAGTCAAGAACTTCTGGTTTTCGGATAGAGCTCCATAAATAAAGGAGATCTCTGTTGGCCTTCTTAAAGGAAAGCGCGTTGTCACTGTAAATGACCCGAGGTACACCTCGTCTTGAGATGAAACGTCTGAGGGTCATCAGAAAAGACTCTGCGGACATGTCTTTTGCGAGCTCTAGGTGCACCGCTCTTGTTACAGCGCAGGTGAACAGTGTGATATAGGACTTGTGCAGCGAGTTTTCTCCTTTAACAAGAAGTGGTCCCGCGAAGTCAACTCCTGTTACCTCAAATGGTTGAGCCTCGTTCACTCGATCAGTTGGAAGCGGTGCTGTCACTTCAGTGGCTGGACGAGCATTGTAGCGCTGACAGGTTATGCACCCTTTGATGATTCTTTTCACTAGCTGACGGGCTCGCACAATATGATACCTCTCTCTCAACTGCACCAGAGTATCTCTTGCTCCACCGTGAAGCACTTGCTGATGTGCTTGACGCACGAGCAGTTCTGCCAGTCGATGTCGACTTGACAGTACAACTGGATGACGCTCGTTGTACGGCTTGCCGCTTTGTTGAAGTCTGCCGCTTATGCGCATGATACCATCGTTGTCAATAAACACTGGAATGTCTCTGAGGGGCGAGTCTGCGGGAAAGCGTTCGCCTTTTTTCACGCACTCAATTTCTCTTTTCAGGTCATCTCGCTGAGTTTGCCGTATCCAATATTTTTCGGCTTCATTCAGTTCAACCGCCGTCAATGGACCCTTGTCATTGCTCAGACGTCGCAACTTCTTGGTGTATCTAAATACCCATGCAGTCACTCGGAACAGTCGTGTGGCACTGCTGTATCGATCTGTGTCCAACAGCATGGGAACTTCTGTGGTATTCGTCGCTTGAAGGACCTCTACGCTTCGTCTTTCTTCCTCCATTGTCGGAATGTTCCTTGGAAGCGAAGAGATCTGTGGCCAAGCGTTTTCCGTTGCCTTCATCCAGTGCGTTCCTTCCCACCAGGTGGAGCTCTCAACAAGCTGATCAGCTGTAACTCCTCGAGTCATGATATCCGCCGGATTTTCTGACCCTGGGCAATGCCTCCACGCTGAGGTATCGGTAAGACGCTGGATTTCCATTACGCGATTCTTTACAAATTGCTTCCATTGCGACGGCTCTCCTACAATCCAGTGCAGTGCTATCATCGAGTCAGTCCAGAAATACGTCGTTTGCGGTGGCTCTTTCAGGCTCTTCAGAATGTATTGATTCAGTCTGGCAGCTAAGAGGCACGCCATCAGTTCCAGTCTTGGCAGAGTCAGTTGTTTAATCGGGGCGACCCTTGACTTGCTCATTAGGATGCTCGAAGTTGTAATCCCATCCGCATCTGTTACGCAAATGTAGGCCACTGCTCCGTATGCCACAGGACTGGCGTCAGCAAACACGTGTAGGACAGTTTTCGTGGTAGGCTCGACAGTGTCGGATTTGTAGCACCGCTGCACTTGAACTCTTTCCAATTCGTTTAGTTCCGCACACCACTGCACCCACTTCGTGTCCAGATCCGTCGGTAGGATATCATCCCATTCCACATTTCTCTGCCACAACTCCTGGAATAAAGCCTTTGCCCTGACGGTGAATGGAGCTAGCCATCCAAGTGGGTCATAGAGTCTCGCCGTAGTCTTGAGCACAGACCTTTTTGTGCTTGTACCTGGCTCGGATGGATCGCTTGCCAGTGGGGTGAATGTCAGGTTATCTGTGCTTGGATTCCACGTCAATCCCAGCACTTTGAGAACTCCTGGGAGGTACCCGAGGTGCCTTGCTTCGCAGTCATCCGCCACAAATCGCTCGTTCAATGCCGGATTGTTGGATGCCCACTTGTGCAGTTTCAT
>JAJIZL010026785.1:106986-123597 GCA_023969395.1 Amblyomma maculatum | reverse complement strand
CCTCCCTTCCCTTACGGCGCAGTTCAGGTGTCCACAGACTCAAGTGTAACATATACTGCGCCTTTCCCTTCCTGTGAACCAATTATTATTATTATTATTATTATTATTATTATTATTATTATTATTATTATTATTATTATTATTATTATTATTATTATTATTATTATTATTATTATTATTATTATTGTATGCCGTCATAACACCCACCACCGCCTAGGTGGTGGACGACGGCTGTTGCGGCGCGCGTCTTTCTCTCCTTGTTATTTTTCTTTCTTCTCTATTTTCTCTTCTGTCCGCACGAGGCAGCGGAGGCGCCCCGCCGGGGAGGTGCAGTGGTAAGACGCCCGACTACTGTGCCGGAGTACCCGGGTTCGAACCCGACCTCGGCGGCTGCGTTTCAATGGAGGCGAAACGAAGAGGCGTCTGTGTGCTGCGCGATGTCAGCGCACGTTAAAGATCCCCAGGTAGCCGAAATTACTCCGCAGCCGTCCACTACGGCTCCTCCTTCTCTGTTTCCACCTTCACTCCCACCTTCCTCCCTCCCTTACGGCGCGGTTGCGGTGTCCACAGAAAACAAGTGAGGAAGTTACCGCGCCTTTCCCTTCCTATAAATAAATCAGGCAGGCAGCGGAGGGGGCTCAGCTACAGAGCCAGTAGGAGTCCCGTTCATTTTCTTGTCCTCCTTCCACAACAACAACAACAACAACAACCTGAGCAGATCAACTTCTTTCGCAGACAACGACAGCGATAAATTGCTGATACACACCGGGGATAAGCAGTGGCGGGTATAATGTCGGCTTACTACAGATAAAATTCGGTGGCAGGCTAGCCATCGCCGCACGCGGCGCTGACCTACCTCTCCCAGCCCCATCAGGGCCAGGATCAGCCACCCTTCACCCATAGGACGGTACAAAATCGATACAAGTGTGATTTAGGACGGCAAACCGTTACTCCAGTCGTGTGGCGATTCTCGGCGCGCGTTCAAGTGTGGCATATACAGGTGGCAGGAACGATCGACAAGAACTGATTTCGTGGAGTCTCACGGAATATGACAGATCTCTCACACAATTCTGTTCGCCTTAAAACGATCTGTGGACGCTCAAATGAACCAACACCGTCAGTACATCCCTTAAACATATCCGCGTTCTCGCATCGGCTGAATCCAAACACAGTCAATACAACAGTGGGAGGGTGATAGAATCAGCCTGCCATTCTCGTTACCCCTAGGACACGCAGGCACGTCCACGCAGCTTGGTTAAAGCGGGACTTTATAGTTCTCGCGTCATAGCCATTAAAGGCTGAGTTCGGCCACTGGCGTAGCCAGGCAAAAAATTTCCGCTTCCATCCAGGTTTAAGCAGAGCTAAACTACAGCTAAGTTTTTTCTGAAACCTCTGTCCCGAAGCCTTTGCTACTATTCTCACACAACGGAGGGCAAAACATGCAGACATTGTCGCGGAGAAAGAAGGGAACGAATCAACAGACTGCGACGTAGAAAAATAAAAAAATCTAGAGGGCACACTGGACCACTAAAGTGCGATGAGGCGAAAGCCATTATAGAGGGATGCATCGTAGCCCTTCATACAGCGCCTCCATCTGTCTCTCTTCTTTCACTCCCATCGTCCTCCCTATACTGCGCGGTACTTGTCTCCGCGAAGAATTGTGATAGATACTGTGCCTTCTCTCACGTTTAAATTAATTCCAAACGCCGCTGTAGCCTGTTGTACTAACGCCTTCTAGATATCTGGGTCTGCTTCCGTTTTCTCTGTGGTGCGGCGTTTGAAGAAGCGGCAAATGAAAGGCGACGCACGTATGCCTGGATCGGACGCCCGGCGTGGTTAGCTTCGTATATGCCGTGTGTGTGTGAACAACTTTTATTTCCACCAGAATGGAGGCCCCCTACCCCCGCCGTAACGTTCGTGATATAGGCTGGCAAATAGGTCCTAGTTTTTTGCGGCCTCTTCCCCAGGCGGATGGCTTGCTTCTGCAGAGTTGGGTTCTCAATCCGTAGAACGGGTAATTTCGGGACGGCATGGACTGGCAGGGCGAGGAAAATCAGAGCTACCAGCCGAACTCTGACACTCGTAAAGGCGGAAATATGGAGGCGGTTGAGGCCTTAGAAGAAAATTCATGGTTCCGCCGGCAAGGAGGCAGATATGTGAAAGAATGCGACGCAGCGTCCCAAGCGAAGAAGGAGGCACCCGTGAAGGGGAGCGAAGGGACTGAGGCCGCCAAATCGCGGCAAAAAGCGATAGGAAGGTCACTCGCCGAGAGATCCGCAGGCCCGGTCAGATCGAAAATACCGAAGGAGATGTTCCGCGTAGTGCTGCGACCGCATGGCGGCGCCGATCAGCTGACAAGGAAAGCGGGACCGAAGCTACGCCAGGTCCTGGTTACGGCTGCAGGCCTCAACCAGAACGGGGAAGACAGATTCATCGCCAACCCGAAGAATCAGTCCCTACTAATTATGACCCCGGAGCTCGGCAGGGCGAAGCGGTACGAGCAAATTACGACCATAAAAATCGGGCCAGTTGAGATAGACGCAACTGCTCACGCGGCCATGCCGGAGGGCGGCAAGGGCGTCATATACGACGTTCCGCTGGACGTCACGGAGCAAGAAATTCAGCAGGGACTCAGAGATAACCATGGCTACGTTGGAGCGAGGAGGCTCGGGAAAAAGCCCAAAACCGTGCTCATCATTTTCGAAGACCAAGAAGTCCCGCAAGAGGTGTGGTTCAACGGATTGATATACCGGTGCAACCTCTACAAAAAGAAATTCGATGTGTGCTACGCATGCGGCAACCTAGGACATCGGTCGGACGTCTGCCCGGACCCCACCAGCCCTCGATGCCGAGGGTGCAGAATGCTTAATCCACCGGAGGGGCACGAACAAGATTGCGAGCCGCAATGCCTATACTGTGCGGCGGCTGCCACCCCCTGGGGCACAACCGCTGCAGAAGCATGTACCGGACCTCGCACATTCTCAAAGTCCGACAAGCAGAGAAAGAAGCCATCCAGGCTCAAAACAAGCAGCAAGAGCCAACGCAAATCCGGGGCAGATCGAGAGGAAGAGGCGACGCCGCGGGCACAACGGGCCGTGCGAGAGACTCCAGCGCATCCGTCACCAGAGATGAGCCCAGATCCAAGAGCAAGAACAGGGGGCCGCCACAACCACCGCCACCCAAGGACGACAAGAACCACTGGCCGAAGCCCGGGGAGGCGCCGGCCGGACAAGCAAAGACGAATGAAGAAGTTAACGCAGGCGGTAAGTCGGTCAGCTTCGCTAGCGGGGTCTCCAAAGGAAAAAACTTGGAACTTTCGGAATTACAACAGACTCAAGCCGAGCATAGCAAAGAAATCAGAATCATTAAAGAAGACATCAAACAGATTAAAGAAACCCTCAAATCCCTAGTCGAGGTAGTTAAAGAGTTAAAAGAGGTAAAAGCTATACCTGCACCGGCACCTCCGATGCTCGGGCCGCCCGTCATACGGGGCCCCGGTGGGGCAAGCGAGAGCAATTGTGGCAGGGACAGTGACGACTCAGATGAAATGAATATCGATCAGGCTAAACCCGCGAAACGTAAATCAGACGACACTAGTGTAATTGGACAAGCCAGAAAGCACGTGGCATTTAGAAAATTAGTCAAGGATGAAATCATAGACTTCGAATTGAACCTGAATAAGAAACTCGAGGCGAAATTTGGAGTGCTAGAAACGATGCTTCAAGCCTTTTGCAACGCATCGGGTATACAATATCAAAATCATAATGGATCCCGAAACGTCTAAAATTTGGCAATGGAATTGCCGGTCGTTGTCAATGAAGCGATGGCTCTTGCAACAGTACGTAGCTAACCAGAACACACAGCCTTTGGCAATGGCTCTGCAGGAAACGCGAGGTGTATGGAAGCTTTCGGGGTACAAAAGCTACGATAGCGGGAAGGGAAGTAAAACACAGGTCGTGACGTACGTCAAAAACAACGTCGCCGTCGTCCAGCACGAAGTAGGCAACAGGGAGACCGAAACGGTCTTTGTGGAAATCCTGACCGGTAAAAAGAACAGAGGCAGCATATTTCTGCTCAATGTGTACAGCTCCCCGAAGTGCACGAAGGCGAGGTTTGGCCCGATATTTAAGAGAGCGATTAACCTGGCAGGTAAGAACCCACTAATAATAGCCGGCGATTTTAATGCCAGACATCGAGAATGGGGTTACACGACCAGCAGCCCGAAGGTTCAAACGCTGTTGGAAGATATCACTGAGTCGAACCTCTACATCGCTAACGACATTAGATGCCCGACGAGGGTGGGCAACAGTGTGTCAGCGGACACAAACCCGGACTTGACTCTCTGCCATAGAACTGGCATAGTCAAGTGCGCGAACAAGCATCAGGATCTAGGTAGCGACCACTACGTGCTAGAGGTAGAACTAAGTAGGAAAGTGAGCGTTAAGCCCGCTGTGTATCGGACGGAAACCCAAGTGGATTGGGATAAATTCAGACAGATCAGAGAACGGGAAGAAATTGGAGATATAGAGTGCATTCAAAATTGGGCCGCCCAATTAATTACCCATGTAAACGAGGTCACCGAAGAAATTAAAGGCGAAGCTCTGCCTGAGGCGATGGATAGCAGGCTATTCGGCATGTTCAAAAAGAAAGAAGAGCTAACGAAGAAGCTCAAAAAGCAAAAGTGGAACCGCAATCTCAGGAGAGAGATAGCCAGACACAACGTCGAAATCGAAAAATACGCCCGGAAACTCGAGTCGCAACGTTGGGATAACAAATTCGACGAGATGGAGGGCACCATGATTGGGGCCAAGACCTGGCAACTGCTCAGGTTCCTGATAGAACCCAGTAAGTCCAAAACGGCCGCCAACATAGAACAGGTCAAGGCGAGGCATAACTTTAAGGGTACGGACAAACAGCTTATTGACAAGCTCAAGTCCACGTACGTAGCTCCCCCCGCCACAGCGCATTACAGAGATTACAACGAACCGGCGAACAGCGAGCTTGACGCGTCCATAACAGTGGCAGAGGTCAGAGCGGAGCTGCACGGCCTAAAAACGGCCTAAAAAGACGCTCGGCCCCCGGGCCGGACCTCGTTAATAACAAGATGCTCGCAAATCTGGACGACGAATCGATCAATGCCCTAACCAAATATTTAAATCAGGTGTGGGAGAGTGGTCAAGTACCCCAAGAGTGGAAGAGGGCTAAGATCACCCTAATCCACAAGCAGGGAAAACCACCGGGCCTGGAGAATCTCCGCCCAATATCACTAACATCCTGCGTAGGCAAACTACTTGAGAAAGTTATTCAGAGGAGGCTAACCAAATACACCGAAGAGAATGATGTGTGGCCGGCTGAATTGGTCGGTTTCAGGCCCGGCCTTTGTACGCAAGATACCATGCTCAGACTACATAACGATGTTGTCAGAGACTTCAGGAAAAAAAATACGAAAGCTATTCTAGGCTTAGACCTTAAAAAAGCTTTTGACAACGTCAGCCACGACGCCATTCTCGACGGGCTCGCTGAGCTTAGAGTAGGCGAAAGAACCTACAACTACATTAAATCATTCCTGCGAGACAGGACGGCGATCATCAGCTTTCAGGGCTTATGTTCGGAGGAGTTCCCGCTGGGTAACAGAGGCACTCCGCAGGGGGCTGTGCTCTCACCTTTCCTCTTTAACATCGTAATGAGGAAGCTCCCCAGTAAGCTTGGCCATCTCGACGACTTAAAACTAAGCATCTACGCGGACGATGTGACCGTCTGGATGTGCGAAGGGAACGACTCGTACATTACATCCAGGCTCCCAGAGGCAGCCGATATAATCAGCAATCACGCAGAGGACGTAGGTCTCTGCTGTTCGCCAGAAAAATCGGAGCTCCTGGTAATGACCAGCAGTAGTGGGAAGATAACTCCAGATATCACAATTAAAGTCAACGGAAACGAAGTCCCGAAAGTAGATGAAATTATATTATTAGGTATGATTACCAACCGCAGGGGTAGTAACAAAAGCCTGATTAAGAAATTAAAAGATCAGGCGGAGCTCGTAGTCAGAGTATTTAAGAAGACGTCCAACAGAAGGAGTGGTCTCACGGAGGCTAGTAGACTCAGACTCGTACAAGCTTTTGTCACGAGCAGAATGTGCTACGCGACTCCATTCCTAAATATCAACAAGACCGAAGAAAACAAATTAAACACCATAATTAAGAGATGCACGAAGTGCGCTCTAGGACTCCCCGTAACTACTTGTAACGACATTCTAGAGAAAATGGGGTTGCATAATGAGTGGAAAGAGCTGGCTGCGGCAGTCAGGCTGTCCCAGAGAGAGCGACTCGCAGGAACGGCGGCGGGTAGGCAAATCCTCGACTGGGTAAACCTACTAGCGCCCGGGGAAGGCGAAAGGGTCAGAGAAAGCATAGATCGAGAAATCAGAAAGCATCTATACGTCTCGCCTATACCGAAGAACATGCACCCCGTACACGACGAGGGGAGGAGGAAAAGCAGAGCTAAGCACCTCGCTAACAAACTGGACAAACTCCCGCCGGGATCGGTCGCCTACACCGATGCAGCGATCGGAAAAGAAGGCGACGTAACCTCGGTCGCCCTATTAGACACTGGGATCGCCATAGGAATAGAAAGAAACCGAGATCTACCGCCGGTAGAGGCGGAGGAGATTGCAATAGCCATTGCCATTGCACGACCAGGCGTGAAACACGTCATCAGCGATAGCAAAGCGGCGGTTAGAAATTTTAGCAAGGGTAGAGTCAGCAATCGTGCTGCAAAACTTCTGAACTTCTGAACGAGTCGTCTCTCGCCGAAAGCGTGACCGTAATCTGGACCCCAGCACACGCCGGTCTCGCCGGCGCCGGCTGCCCACATGCTCGCCCGCTCCTCGCTACCTCGGGGTGCTGTGGACGCCTCCACAACATCTAAAACCAAAGAATGTATTGGTACCTTTAGGGATGTAACCGACAACCTGAAGAAAGACCGGAGGATATATCCGCCACCGGTTAGATCCCTGAGTAAGAAGGAATCGTACGACTGGAGAAGACTCTAAGCTCGAAATTTCTTTTCGCCCCTGTGGAGGAGTCGGACGGGTGCCAGAGGGCGGAACAGGGACGGTGCAGAAACCGAAATTTGTAAATTTTGCGGCCATGTGGCAACATTAGATCATATAATATGGAGATGCGTTCGTGCCCCAGGGCGCAACGTGATTAAAACTAGCGATGAATGGGAGACCACGCTAAGAAGCTCCGACGAAAAAACGCAGCGATTCGCCGTCCGCCTGGCGGCCGAGGCTGAAGACCTCTTCTCCTAGACGAGGCCGGGTGTCCTCTGGCCGCGGTGCGTATTTGTGTTTGCTCGGTACGGTGGCTCCGCAAGAGACAAAACGACAGAAGAGACGAAGAAAGCGGGCTGTTCCGACTAGCATCTACTGCCCCCAGGAGCCGAGCAGCCTAGCGATTAGCGGCGCATGCTTTTTCAATGGGCGTCATGCTGGACACGGCACTAGCTTGAGAAAACCTATACTACTACTACTACTACTACTACTATTGCTACTAATATTATTATTAATATTATTATTATTGTTATTATTATTAGTAGTAGTAGTAGTAATAGTAGTGGTAGTAGTAATAGTATAGAGGAAGACTGGTTTCACGAAGTTGGCACTGAATTATCTGTATCTAACGGGCGAATTAACTGGCTAAATATCATCTTCACAGTTTTAATTATTAATAATAATAGTAATTTATTCACAGGGAGGGAAAGGCGCAGTATCTGTCGCACTTGTGTCTGTGGACACCTGAACCGCGCCATAAGGGATGGGATGAAGGTGGGAGTTAATGTTGAAAGAGAGAAAGAGGAGCCATAGTGGAGGGCTACGGATAGTTGAGGTGTCCACACACATAAGTGTGACAGATACTGCGCCTTTCCCTTCCTGTGAACCAATTATTATTATTATTAATTAAAACTGTGAAGATAATATTTAGCCAGGTTATTCGGCCGTTACCTACAGACAATTCAGTGCCAACTTCGTGAAACGAGTTTTCCTTTATACTACTACTACTACTACTACTAATAATAATAATATTAATAATCATTAGCAGAGAAATATTACTTTGTGTATTATTATTTAGTAGTAGTAGTAGTATTATAGGCTCTCTCAAGCTAGTGCCGCGTCTAACATGACGCCCATTGAAAAAGCATGCGCCGCTAATCGCTAGGCTGCTCGGCTCCTGGGGGCGGTAGATGCTAGTCGGAACAGCCCACTTTCTTCGTCTCTCCTGTCGTTTTGTCCCTTGCGGAGCCACCGTACCGAGCAAACCCAAATACGCGGCCGCGGTGCGACAGACTGCCTCCCCGGACGCCTGCGTGCGGACCGGTAGGTGGCTGCTGCACCATATTCAGCGGAAATAAATGTTCTTCCTCCTCCTCCTCCTCTACCACAAACCAAATTATTTATTAGAACCGCCGTTTTGGGACCAACTCAGTCCCTTCCTCAGGGGCGACTAAAGTTCGAGGCCCGCAGTAGCAAGCAGTGGCCTACGCTTCCCCTTTCTTAACACGGGGCGAAGTCCAATTGTGTACGCGGAGGGTAGCGTCCCCGGGTTGCTGTTCACTGATGCAGCTGTCAGCCGGATGAACAACCACTCGACGCGACGTCTTTTGAAAGGGTTCGTCTCCACAGCAAGTACGCTCACCTCCTCAAAGGCGATTTTGTGGTCAGCGCGTTCGCAGTTCTCGGCGAGGGGGTTGCTTTCCAATTTCAAAAAATGAACAGGAATTCGGGGACGCTACCTTCCGCGTACACAATTGGACTTCGCCACGTGTTAAGAAAGGGGAAGCGTAGGCCACTGCCAGCTACTGTGGGCCTCGGACTTTAGTCGCCCCTGAGGAAGGGACCGAGTGGGTACCGAAACGTCGGGTTCTAATAAACAATTTGATTGATAAGTGTTTCTCAAACTTCTGTTCCGAGTACCCAACCAGGCGGAGTTCCGCCGATGTTCTCGTTCACAGCCTACAATAGATGAAAATTTGGTGGCCCCCGCCGCAATCAGCGCTGACCTACTTGTCCCAGCCCCATCAGTACTAGGATCAGCCACCCTCCTTTCCCTTTGTACAGACAGAAGAGAAAGAAATTTGATGCTCTTAGATGTTTTTTAAGAGTGGTATGGCGAAAGCCTACCCTTCCTATCCTATAATTTGCCTCCCATTGTTAGCCTCTGCTCGGCATTTGTTGCAGTGCTACATATAATTATAATTGATTGACAGGAAAGGAAAGGCGCAGTATCTGTCACACTCCGCGACACGTGTGCGTTTAGACGGTAAACCATCGCCTCTGTCGCGTGGCGTTCAAGTGTGGGATTGCAGATGGCCGGAACGCTAGACAATAACTTTTATCGGCGCTATTTGCAGTGCTACATATAATTATAATTAGTTTGTAGGAAAGGAAAGGTGCAGTATCTATCACACTTTCTCCGGTAAGCGTGAGTTTAGACTGCACACCATCATTCCTGTCGCGTGGCATTCCTCGGCGCGCGTTCAATCGCAGATGGCAGAGACGCATCTCACCTCGGCCAATCAGAACGCCGCAATAGCGGGACACTGTTTGTCCACGACAGCATGAGCCATTTAAGGCTTTCGCCTTTAATGGCTCATGCACGATCCGGGGCTTGGCGCTTTTGTAAAATTCTCAGGAAATGAGTACTGATTATGAAAAATTACGCTCAGTGGAAGGCTCTACACCAATCACACTGGCAAATGTGAATTACAAGATTTTCGCTAAACGTTTTTCAAATTGCCTACAGTTCGCAATGTCTGTTCTCATTGTCCCTCATCAGAGGTGCGGCTTAAGGGGCCGTGTCATTCTAAGTAATGTAGTACACATTGCGCGCAAAATACTCGAATCTTGCTCATGCTCTCATGATCAGGTTGCTTTACTTCAGGTTAACCTCGCAAAAATATTTGATCGAGTTCGTCTTTCATTTCTGTTTTCTCTTCTGCAGCGAGCGAATGTTGGTTCTACACTGTAAAAACAAAAACAACTCATGAGGTGTGTTCGCATGTGTATATAACTAACACCCTTACTCCATCTAAAAAAAGTGGCTTCAGAGTGCCAGTACACCCTAAAAGATGACGATTCGGTTGTCATAACACCCTTCTATGGGTCTGATGCACTGGGGTGTTTTCATCACCTTTACAACCTATTGAAGGAGCAGTGCCATTGCACCCTTACACCCCTTGAAAAGAATTAGTGCGGATAACCTGCATATATTTCATTCCCTAATTAGGAATTACTTTTGCCACTACGCGTTCTTTAATGTTTTTCCAAGTGCACATTTGCAACCAAGCCTAATGTCAAACGAGCATGTAAAGAATGCTGCATGCCATTATTTTGACGTCTCGAATGGGCCATACTAGCATAATCGTTTTCTCAAATTCACAGAGCATGTTATGAAAAAATGTCACAGCTTCACACACAGAAGGAAACTGGAAATCTTTTATTCGGCATAGAAGGGTCAGGGTTCGGGCTAGTGGGTGCTCATGTACTAGTGGGTGGGGGGGTCAGGGTGGGTGGGCGCTCGTGTTCTGTCCCTTCTTTGATGCGCGCTATGAAACCTCATTTATTATTTTAACAATACTGCCGCTCTCAACCGAGTGCCTAGCAGGCGGGTAAATATATACATGTTATGAACGTGAATCCATAAAAAAATGAAAGAAGCAAAACAGTTCTAACAAATGCAGACAATAAAGTATACAATTTTTGTGAAAAACAGAATCGAACAATGCGCACAACAGCATGGTGACATTTCTTAAAAAAACGACAAATGTTTAGTAGTATACAACAATAATCGGAGTACACAATATTAATCCTACGCTTTGTCAGTGTCAACGCGTGCACGTGCACAAAATTCGGCCTTGTGCGATAAAATAAAGTGCCGTGCAGCGCATCTTGCCTTCGATACGTAGACGCCCAAAAAGAGGTGCTCGATGATGCAGCATATATTATCGTACCCCTTGTATTATGTCAGACTGAACAGCCAAAATCCACCCATTATTGCAACAATACCCTCGGTAGAATCGATGACTCGTAGAAGCTTCCGCTTCTCAATGAAGGGGAAATGCTCTTCAGCTTATTCGATGCTGCTCCCAGTATATCCGACGCAGGGCGTGGCATGCTTTTCTTCATGTTCCCTGATAAAATTGTGGAAGAAGTGCATAAGAGAGCAGCTGTATAAATGTGCACTGCGCATGTCAAAAAGCAAATTCAACATATTTTTCTACTCAATAATTAAGCTACACCAGTGCCCCTTTAGCGTACAGCAGTGTGCTGGAAAAGGGCACCATTGGAAACCACTGGTAGTTATCTCACAATTAACAATGCAGAGTATTTACTGTTACGGTTAGTTCAGGAGGCACAAAGCTGGCAGTCCTAGATCGTCGTAAGTGAGAGCACGTACGATCCACCCATTTCGATTCATGCAGCATGCTGTTGCATGGTACGTTTAGATTATGCAAGCTATTTTCTCAAATAAATAAGGCTACACTCATCAAAAGCACCTGGGTTAGAGAACTTTCATGCTGCCCCACGAACTTTTCGTTTCACATGAACTGGAATGTTAAACATGACAGTCAAAAATGTAAATACCTGATAGCTTGTTAAAGTATGCAGAAGGAAAAAATATCAGCTGGATTTCTATCACTCCTAACCTCATTAGCATGATTTCAACCGGAAAAAATTGTTTGAAAAATGGTAAAATATATATTATTCTACTCTGGCAATGCAGGCAAAAAGGCAAAAATACTGCCTTGTATTTGCCATGATGGTTTAACAGCATTTGTAAATTGAACTACCCTATTACAAAAACCAGCACCTTCAAGGGCGAAACTAATTGCTTTTCACACATTTCTGTTGGGTATGCTGGTGGTCTGCGAGATTCAGCGAAGCTGAGACGCGAAAACATTAGTTGCACTTGTATGATGGCAGAAAATACTGACGTTCACTATACAATGCTGCAGGTGAATTGTTGGTATCCCACAATGCACTGAAACAAGTGCTGAATGGATGCTGTTGCCGCACTGGTCCTAGTATCATTTTAGAAATAGACAGAGAAATAGGGTAAATATCAGTGTCCCAGTAAGCACTGATTTCTAGGACCTCAATGTGTACTTAAATATAAAATTAAGGCAGTTTCGTTTTTCTAGCATTGATGGGAGAGCATCTTAAGGAACCACGATCGGCGCAGTTTTGATCCTCACATTACCCACTGGTGAACAGCTTGCAACTGAAAAATGAAATTAAAGTTCTAGGCTACCTTCAAATTTTGAAATGATTTATTGACAGCACTGGGACACGATCTTTACTACTAAAATATTAACAGCTGGCTCAATTGAAGGCTTCACACAAAGCCTACAGCATACTCTGCACTGGCCAAATAGATACTGCAGAACCAAACAAAAAATGTGGAAAGGCGTAATTAGTGATGGGGCACTGCAAAAAAAAAAACAAAAAAAAAAAAAACAAAGTGCATGCAATATATCACACATAATGCATTTCTGAACTTTTGCACTCCTTCTTGTGCTGAGCATAAACTAACCGAGCCCTATGTCATCGCAATTCTTCCTGAAGTGTTTACATGTAAGTTTTAGTTACCAGGAAAAAGTGTTCTCGCTGCTCTCGCTTCATGCAGTTCTGAAACTTCATCACACATTCTTCGTTGAAAGTGTACACTGGAGCTTTGAGTTAAGCGACAATTACGTGTGCAACAGCACAGCATTACCAAACAAACAGCAGAAGCTCCAAAAATGTCAACACTGAAGCATGGCACGTTGAAACATTTTCCAGGCATAGCACATTGTATGCGTAGACATTCATAACATCAGTAGCGAGCCTCAAGAGGAGGCAGAAGGCTCCAGTGTTCAAGAGGCTGTAATCGTTATAGCGGCCGACAGTCTGAGCACTTTGAAATACTGAAGGTCCGAATACTAAAATATGTCGACGAATTTGCAATGCAAAAATAACACTTTGGATTTATTGAGAATGTCTACTATAAATAAGGATATTTACATTTACTGACAGTGCCACAAGGTTAATGCATGAAATGTTAGTATCTGTACTTGAAAGCATTACATTTATACAGCATGAACCTTCTCAGAAGCATCAAAATTATTACATCATTTCAAACGTCGCTAGCAAATTACACCATATTTTAAAGCACTATTAAACTACCTTACCCACCTTCAGAAGGCTGCAGGATAAGACAATACGACAAATGTTTATTTTGAAGCAGTCCCAGATTTATATATTCCAGACATTAAGAACATATTAGGTACTAGCATGCACGCGCCGGTTGGGCGACCCCTTGCCAGCACATGCTGAACCCCACCAAGCTGCCTGCAAGAGCCATCTGATAAAGCACTGGTGGTCCACTGCAGCAGAGTGTTTAGTCAAATGGCACACTGCACCAATCTCGACATTACCAGTGCTTCATCAGATGATTCTTGTATGCAATACGACGTGGTTAAGCATGTGATGGCAGGTGCTACGCTTCGTACCATGTATTGTTACACAATACATGGTACGACCGAGTGCTCGTCTTGCTCTTGCACTCTATGTCCTTTGTGTCCTTTCACGTACCTTCACCTTTCCCTTGTATGAAAGTGTTGAATCCTGTGAGTGGTACAAAACATACATTTTTGTATACTAATGCCGTGCCCCACCTCAGAACATTTATTTAAAGAAAAATGACCTTGTCGAATCTGGTTCAGCAATACAAAGATCAGAGAAAGAAACAGGTAGCAAAATAAAAGACACTGGGTAAGTTTCAGGACAATATACACTAGCATTTTTTCGAAGGCCCCTCTAAACAATTTAGGATCAATATGTTCAATCTATTACCTCCTTTTCATGAGGCATGTAATGATTGTCTCTTCTCATATTTCAGAATCTATGTGAACGACATTGATTACTGGCAACTAATCTTGCAAAAAATTATAAACTCCATTTAGGCTTTATGATCCTTCCTGTGCGACACCTTGTCATGTACTTATGAGTTGCTAAGTGGGCCGTGATTTCATTTAGCCTCAGCATTCTGCATCAATTGTCAATGATAACAATGGTTACAGATTGGACCAGATATTACTTTAACACGACACTTTAAAGTAACATGAACATGGTCCAAAGAAACATGCACTGCCTATCAATTTATTCAATAAATAAGAAATCTGGCTATCTGTGTTCAGAAAAGCAGAATACACGGCACAGTACAGGTTAGCTAAAACTCAAGCATCTCGCCTGTGTTTCAGGGTTGGTTTTTTACTAATAACAAGTCGTTTGCTGCTATAAATCTGCATGTGTTCAACTGCATTAATACCTAAAAGTTATTTTTATTTGTCAATGCTGCATAAATCACAGACATAGGAAAATCAGATTGCAACATTGCATTTTCATTATCTGCCCCTTTCACTTTATAATGAAATAAAGCCAACTTTTGCAGTACACCTTTGCGATGAACAATGCAACACTGTCGCTTTTGAAACACTGCCACAACTTAAAACAATTCACCAGTCGCTTCTCAGCACTCCAGATGTAAATCTCGGTACGAGATCAGACATTCTGCTTCAATATAATCGAGCATAGACACAAGAGACAGCAAAGACCTTCTACTTCGCTAAAACATGGGGACTGTGTTAAAAAAATAGTCCTCTAAGCTGTAATGACTGGCATCACATCCTAGCTTTCAGCGTTTGAATTAAACGATGTGACACACATATACAACAGTCTCAATATATTTAGCCGAAGCAGTGTCACAGGAGATGAATCAAAACTTGTACAAGTATAGCACTTCATTCATGCAATGCAAATTTTTATTAACAGTAAGTCCCAAATTTGCCTGCAATATCCGCACTGTAATGAGCAAAGCAGGTAAACATATGCGACTAAGGCCATTATAACCGCCTCATACGTACAATTAAGCAAAAGACAAAAAAAGTAAACATCTGGCCAGAACCAAACTCTGTGACAGCAACTTCCGGTACAATTTTTCGCCACATAATTCAAGCTTTCGACCTCTACTTGAATGCTGAGGCATCAGTAGTAAATATCCATTTATACTAGTTGTCACTGCTAAAGACACTACAAAAATCAAGTATGCGGTCAAACAGTTATGTTGAAATGTGACCACAAAAATAATAAAACCCGGGTTGTTTGAACCACATCAGCTCACTTAGCACGTGTACAAGTGCCTTATTTGAAGTCTTGCTGAAAATAAAATACGTAGATAAACGATTCTTCGAGAGCGAAAGTAAACGCCATAACAAAAGCAGCGCAATAAAAATGCAACTGGTTTACAAAAACTTGTAGACGGGCTAGACGGTTTTCAGCTTCAGACGGCATTCTTAGCGCACAAAATACCCCTCCCCTGTTGCCCCTCCTGCCAGGACCCTTCACTGGGTCTGCAGTATGATCAAATAAAATAAATAAATACACACGCACACGAGAGAAAAGGAAGGACACGGGACCGGCGCTACTGCATTTGGTTTATTGCACAGAAAAGCCCTACAATATATAGCAATGGCCACACATGTGTAGAACAACCAAACACGCCCCCTTCACCGAAACAGCTCAAGGAATCCCATTTCTGCCCCCAACAGAGCGACAGACGTGTCACTAACACACCCCTCCCTCCTCTTTCTTATATGAAATGCTTCAAGCAGTTCACGCGCCTTCTTATCAACGCTTCTGCCCAGATTCCGTATCGCGTTCAGCCGCGTCACGTCGCTAATAGAAGGCCTGGTCGAAAAGACAACAAAAGCCATGTCGGGAAAGATGGAAGAGCGGAGTAGGACTGCGGGTAAACCTGGAGTGGTGGCGTATGTCCACAAGTTATCCCACAACATCAAAAAGGGGACGAATAGACATGGTGTTCCTGTCATATTCTCCACTCCTCAGAAGTTTTCAAAACTCTACTCACGTGTCATGCGTGACGACAGAAGGCCCGCCTGCGGTGTTAGGCATGAGAAACGATTTGTGGAGTGCCGCAAGGGGGTTGTGCATGAGATCCCGTTGACTTGCGAGAAGGTTTACATGGGCAGACAAGGAAATGTGTTAACGACCACGCAGCTCAACATGTTTCGCTCCTTGAGCTCCGACAAGAGCGTCAAGCTCCCTGAGCACTGTGCTCAATGCAGTGGGTGTGATCCATAGAGAACATAGGTATGTTTATGTGTGAGCCGCGGCTGAACGAGATACGGATTCTGGACATAAGCGTTCAAAAGAAGGCGCGTGAACTGCTTGAAGCATTTCATATAAGAAAGAGGGGGGAGGGGTGCGTTAGTGACACGTCTGTCGCTTTGTTGGGGGCAGAAATGCGATTTCTTGAGCGGTTCCGGTGAAGGTGGGCGTGTTTGGTTGTTCTATGCATGTGTGGTCATTGCTATATACTGTAGGTCTTTTCCGTGCAATAAACCAGATGTAGTAGCGCTACCCTTCTAGACACCCTAGTAGCGCCTGTCCCGTGTCCTTCCTTTGCTCTCGTGTGCGTGTGTATTTTTTGCGCTAAGAATGCCGTCTGAACCTGGAAAAAAAATGCAACAAATGCAAAATGAAAAAAAAAA